>PVJI01003523.1:0-122625 GCA_004026765.1 Micronycteris hirsuta
CCTGGGGCAATCTGCCCCGTTGAGAACCACTGTGGTCTAAGGGTGTATGTCTAGAAGTTGATTTTCCCAGGTCATTAGATGGGTACATCTTGCAATTTACTTACACCACACACAAGAGTAAATTCAAAATGGATCAAAGATTTCAATGTTAGGCCCCAAACCATAAAAACCCTAGAAGAAAAGTAGGCAGCAAAATCTCAGTTATTGCTCGTAGCAATACTTTATCAGATATATCTCCCCAGCCAAAGGGAACAAAAGAAAAAATAAACAAATGGAACTACATCGAACTAAAAAGTTTTAGCATAGCAAAAGAAATCATCAACAACAAAAAGAAACAACCCACAAAATGGGAGAACATACTTGCCGATACCTCTGATGAGGCGTTAGTATCCAAAATTTACAAAGAACTTAAAATACTCAACACCAAAAAAAAAATAAACAGCCCAATTTAAAAAAGTGGGCAAAGGACCTGAATAGGTATTTCTCCAAAGGACATACAGGTGGGCAATAGACATATGAAAAGATGCTCAACATCACTAATCATCAGAGAAATGCAAATTAAAACCACAATAAGATAATACCTCACACCTGTCAGAATGGCCATCATCAATAAATCAACAAACAACAAGTACTGGCGAGGATGTGGAGAAAGGGGAACCATTTTGCACTGTTGGTAGGAATGCAGACTGGTGCAGCCACTGTGGAAAACAGTATGGAGATAATCCCCAAAAATTAAAAATGGATCTGCCTTTTGACTCAGAGATCCCACTTCTGGGAAGGAACCCAAAACACTAATTTGAAAAAACATAAGCACCGCTATGTGCATTGCAATGTTACTTACTCTCACCAAGATATGGAAGCAGCCCAAGTGTCTGTCAGTAGATGAGTGAATAAAACAACTATGGGACATTTACACAATAGAATATTATTAGGCCATAAAAAGAAGAAAGTTTTGCCCCTTGTGACAGTATAGATGGACCTGGAGAATATTATGCTAAGTGAAATCAGCCAGTCAGAGAAAGACAAATACCATATAATTTCACTCATATGTGGAATCTAACGAACAAACTGAAATAACAAGGAAAATGGGGACAGACTCATAGATGGAGAACAGCATGAGAGCTTGTCGGGGCGGGGGCAGCTAGGGGTGAAGAGATTGAGCAACAAGGAGAAAGGACTCATGGACATGGACAACGGGGGGGAGGGATATAAGGGGACTAAATGGTAATGGAAAAATACAATAAAGGTTAAATAAAATAAAATAAATACATAGACTGAATGAATGTTTGTGTTCCCCCCAAATTCATAATGTGATGGTATTTGGAGGTGGAGCCTTTGGGAGCTAATTAGATCATGAGGATGGAGCCCTCAAGAATGGGATTAGGGAAGAGACTTCATAGAGCTTCCTCACCCCTTGGGCCATGTGAGGACACAGCAAGGAGACAGCCACCTGTGAATCAGGAAGGGGACACTCACCAGACACTGAGTCTGCCGGCACTTTCATCTTGGACTTTCCAGCCTCCAGAACTGTTTTTTAAGTCACCAGTCTATGGGATTTTTATTACAGCCTAAAGAGATTCAGACACTAAATCTTACCAAATTGCTTTCCAAAGGGTTATGATAATTCACACTCCCAGAATCAGTGTGTGAGAGTTCATGTTTCTCTCTGGCTTTGCCATTACTTGATTTTGCCAGATGTTTGACCTTTTATAAATCTGATGGACATAACATTGCTTCTTCTTGTTTTATTTTGCATTCCTTGGATTTATAATGAAGTCAAGCATCTTTAATTATGCGACTCAAATTTCTCCCCCTTTGAATTTTCTTTTTAAAAAAATCCTTTCCCACTTTGTTTTTAATTATTAGCTTATAGTTCTTGATATATTTTGTGTATAAATTGTTTTTTTTTTAAATTATGTGCATTGCAAATGTCTCCTCTCTGCCTGTGGCCTACCTAAGTCAAATTGATCACTGTATCGATGCTCCTCCTGAACACTAAAACCTCTTAATTCTATCAGTAATGTCATTGAGGTCCTGTGTTTTAGTTGAAGTTTTATTTTAATCTCTATTATTGATGATCACTTTACCAGCCAATACTTACTTATGTTTACTCACATGTCTACCAGTGTCATTGCTCTCGGTCTCTTCTTGCATTTTATCCCCCACCCGCCCCTACCTTTTTTGTTTATCCTTTAAAAGAACTCCCGGCAAGGACTTTTTAAGCCTTCATATTAAGTGCTAGTTTACCTGAGTGCAGAATTCTGGGTTACAGTTATTGTCTCTCTTCTCTGAGAAATCGGATGTTAGTCCATTTGTTCCTTTGTAGGTAATTCCTCTTCTCTTGATGATTATTTTTAAAAATTTCTTTCTCTTTGATATTCTGCAATTTTACTATGATGCATCTAGGTGGTATTTATATATGTGTTAAATTTACCCTTCTTCAGGTATGGTATACTTCTTCATTCTGAGAACTTGGGTCTTTCACAATTATATAAAAAAAGTTTCTTTAATGATTTTTTTTTAAATTAGAAGTTTCCCAAAAGTACCTATAGAGGAGTAACTGGCAAAGACTAGATTATACCATCACCTGAGTTGTGCACTTGAGCAGTGATTTGTGCATTACAATGATGACCTCACAGCCCAGGGAGACTCAGGAAAGAAGTGCCGCCTTTCCTGACCAGTGCTGATGCGTAAAGCCAGACACGAATGGGACTAAACTCTGGAGAAAAACACCAGGCCAAGGACATTAATTCCAAGAATGTGAGTGCGTGTATGAGTGTGCATGTGTGTGTGTGAGTGTGCGAGAATGTGGAGGTGTATATATATGTTTGGTTTCTGAAAGAGAGAACAGCCCACACTATCAAAACAGCAGGCAGGAGAAAAAAGGCAAGGCTTATATAGGTTAGATTTGGCAACTAGATTTATCTACTCCTGCATGAATAGTTGGACGAGGTAGGTAAGATCTCCTTCTCCCTTGAAATTATTTGATTCTAATGCTCCCATGTATCACTGTCTTTTTGATTCATGTCATAGAGCTCGTCTCTGTTTTATACTGCTCTCTGCCTGAGGGGAAATAAGAATTTCCCTGTCTACATTCTAAAGACAGTGTAACCTACTTGGCTTTTATCAGCTTGGTGTTCTTGATCCTAATTCAGATACCATGTGAGTATATGTATTCCTATATTTCCTTCCCATCAGCCCTTGCAAAGTGACTGAATACAAAAGCAAGTTGATTATTCCCCAACTGAATCTAATTTTTGCATATTAGTGGTAGTGTTATTTAGAACAAGGAATCTGAGCATAACAGATGTTAACTCTTTACCCACAGACCCAGTGAAAACTAGCACTGACGAGCCAGCCACTGCTCCAAGCACTTGACAATACTCGGCAAATTAATCCTCACAGCACACCTCGAGAAGGATACTGTTATTATCCCCGCTTTACAAATGAGAAAACTGAAGACCTAGAGGTTAATTTACAAGGCCAAAGTTCAAGCACTTCAAATGATATTATGGCAGGCTGGGTTCTCCAGAAAAAAGATCCAAAGGTGGGCTTTTGTATGCAGCAAGTTTAATAAGAGGTGTTCTCAGGACTAATACCTGTGTAAGGGAAGAGAAGAAAGAGGCATTGGACAGAAGGCAGTCTTAGAAATCGTGTTCGCCGACACCACCTGAAGCTGAGGTGGCCCTTCAGAGTGGTTCCAAGTATTTTAGCATGAAGGGGTCAAGGCTTCCACACTGACCAGTCATCAGATAAAGGCTGCCCTTGGAAAATGGGGCATGACCTTGGTGAAGCAGCTCTCTCTGGCTGAAAACATTTCCCAGAGAAAGATAGCATCCTCAGCCACTGGGAAAGTAAGTGTCTTAGTCCTGACGGGGGAACCAGGTAGCGCATCCCACATCCGTTACATATGTACCTATGAGTCATTCCAGGATCTTAAAAAGCAGATTCGCATTCAGTAGGTCTGGGCTGGGGCTGAGCGTCTGCATTTCTAACAAGCTCCCAAGTGATGCCAGTGCTGCGGGTTTGTGACAGCAAGGTTCCCGTCGTGCCACTTCGGTGCTGCAAAGTTATGAATAGAACCCAGGCAGTCTGATCATGCGTCTGTGGTCTTACCACTCTGCCGTGCTGCTACTTAAAGAAACTCTCTACTACAATTTTAATTCTGAAGAACTAACTTGATAAACCGTGCCAGACTGACTAACTTTAAAGCATTTTCAGGTCTCCTGGCTTACCAGAGGCACCGTGGTGTCTTTAGTGGGCCTTTCATCCCAAATGTTCGGTAATTACTGCAGTTTTTCGTTTCTGGCTTTCACAGTGATGTTTTCATCCAGGAAATTCTTTCCAGCCAGCTTGGCAGTTGTTTTCCTTCCTGACCTATATGCAGGTGCATCCAATGTGAGAGTGGTCCTCGATAGTTGGTATTCATAATTTGTGGTATACCTTGGCTATTATTTTATCAGAAAGTTACCATTTTTCTATTTAAAGAGTTTATTATGTTCTTAGGTATGAGTTGATTATTTCTTAGAGCCAATTTGATTCCCCAAAGGAGCCTACCTTTAAGAGAATTGGATTTGATGTCCAGGTTCGTTCATAATTCATTTTTTTAGAGGCATGTCTATTTTATAAAGTCAAACCGACACTAAGAATTTTCCAGGTTACAATATCTTGCTAATTACAGGACGATAGTTTTCTCACTGTGTCCTCCCCACAGGCGCAGAGGGAAGACAATGAAATGCTGCGAAAGTTCATAAAGTCCAAACAAAAGACAAATGTGGGAATCAGTGATGTTAGTGCATCCATTCTTACCTTGTTTTAAATGTCTATGAAATAACTTAATTATTTTACTTTTTTATTATTTTAAACAAAGTGTGTGATAAGAATATAGAGAGATTGGGTAGAAGAGGCATGGAAAAGAGAAGAGACCTGCTTGAAGATATTCATTGTGTTGTAGGAAATAAAAGTTTGAACTGGGCAACGTTCTGGTTAAGAGTCTCTTCTAGCTCAGTCTGTTCCCTAGGCAACAAAAGTCTGGGTTAAAACAGAGGAAATGAAAGGAAGATAGTACTTCGAGTAGTTAAGGTTTCTGAGTTTTCTTCATTTGGGAGCTTCACAATGGAAAATTATTTGTTTGAATACCACAATCAGTAATAGTGACTCTAAGAATTTGGGTCAGCAGATGGAGTAACTACGCTTCTAGAATGATGGTTGTCGAAGTGCAGCCCCTGGGCCGGTGGCAGCCGCATCACCTTCACCTGGAACTTGTCAGAAATACGGATTTCTGGCTCCATCTAGATCTGCCGAGTCAGAACCCGGCGCTGGGGCGGGGAGGGCGAGGCCGAAACCTTTCCCACGAGCCCTCCAGGTGGTTCTAGCGGCCACTGAAGTTTGAGAACCACTGTGGCGATAAAACTTGAAGTCCGTTCAGAACTGCTTCTGTTCCAGAATGTTTTTCTATGCATACATTAGGTGCCATGCATGGACTCAAAATATTTAAAACATTAGTGTGAAGGAAGTCTCACTAAGACAGCTGTATCAGAAACAAATTCCTTACTCAAGAGGACTGAGTTAGAATAATCGGTGAAGTTCCTTTTACAGCTTTTTCTAGGCCTAAACTGTCACAAATGGCAGCAACTGTCAACAAATGGCAGGGGCAGCCTCAGCAGTGAAGACACTACCGTTGAATTTCATTTCAAGCAGTATCTAGAAGAGCAGTCCGCAGCAGGAGACATCTTTCAGGAGGAAAAAAAAAAGACATCTTCATTCTTTAAATAGAGCAGAAAATGACTCCCATCGGATTGTTGAAAGCAGCTTTCCTCGTGCGGCAGAGCTGTGGTTTGCAGGGCTCACTCCTCCCCTCCTGCTGCTTGGAGGGAAGGTCAGGCAAGATAGGGGCTGTGAAAACGAGAGCAGGCGCTGTATTTTGTTCCTTTTGTGCGTTGGTATTGGGAAGATAGCTGTCAGATCGGTAACCACTGGTTGAGAAGAAAAGACTAGACCTTCGTTTTCAAGCCTGTGGAAGAAGAGATGATCTAGTGTATTCATGACCAGCAGCTCAGAGAGACATGACACAGTTCTGATGGCATACGATCCAAAATCTTGCAGTTATCCGTTCTGGCCCCAGCTGTAACTGAGTATATGCAAGTAAGTCCAAAAGACAAGCCCAAAGTTGGATTAAGCTTTAATTTACATATTATGACAATGTAACAAGAGCCACATGAGTTTTTAACAAAATGTTTTTTCAGCAAACCCTTACCATTTTCTATTAAGCCCTGAAATACAAATCTTTATAAACAGGTGACTCTCTTACTTAAATTCAGTGTTTTTGAAGCACTGTCTTTTTTAATTTGTTCTAACAATTGTACAGGATGGGGCAAGAGGAGAGGTACAGTTGTGAGTATGGGAAACAGTTTATTCCTGTGTTATTTTATTATTACTACTATTATTTCCCATACAAACAACTGTGCACCCCCGTTTGCCCCACGCTGTATATGTTTAAACTACAGTGAACAGGGGAATTATACCACTCCATCATTCAGTAAGGGTTACAGCTACTACTTATGTTTTGAAAACATGATCTCATTTATTTCTGACACTCCTCTGAGATTTTCACCACTTAATCTTCATTTTGTATATGGAAATTCTGTTGTAGAAGTTCGGTCAAGTAAATAGTGGAGGCAAGATTTGACCCCTGGTCTGTCTGACCCCAAACCCTGCTCTTAATCCCTGTACACGTGGGCCTCAATCAGTTTGTCATACCCATGTTTTAAGACCGGTGGTTGACCGTGCAGCCAGCATTGGCCCCTGTGGTCTTCCATTCTAATTGTGAGTCTGGTTCTTTGATGGGGTTCTTTAAAGTTGACCCTGTATGTTTCAGATATTCAGAAGTCAAGGTCAGTTAGGAAAAAGAAGAACAATAAATCAAAGTAAATGTTTAAATGTTTAAAATTTTTATGTTTTAAAATCCATTTATTTTTGTAACCATTTGAGACAAATTTTATATATCATATAAATCACCCATGTCAAGTGTACATTTCGATGATTTTTAAAATAAGTTTTCCAAGTTGTGCAACCATCCTCCCAGGTCAGCTCTAAAACATTTCTATGATGCAGTAAAATTCTTCATGCCTATTTACTTTCAATTCTCCTCACTACCTACCCTGCCCAGGCAACCGATGATTTGCTTTCAGTCTGTGTGGGTTTGCCCTTTCTGGAAATTTCATGTAAATGGAACCATGCATGTGGTCTCATATCTGCCTTATTTCACTTAACATAATGCTTTTAGGTTCAATCCATGTCATAGCAGTTTTCAGTAGTTTGTTTCTTTTTGTTTTTGAATTTCATTGTGTGAATATACCCTATTTTATTTATTCATTCACTGATTGATGAACATTTAGGTTGCTTTCAATATTTGACAATTATTAATAATTTTGCTGAGACCATTCATATGCAAGTCTTTGTGTGGATATGTATTTTCATTTCTCTTGGGAAGATATGGAAGAGTAGAATTGCTGAGTCATGTGGTAGTTTATAGTTAGCTTTTTACAAAACTTCCAAGCTGTTTTCCAAAGGAGCTGCAGCATTTTACATTCACACCAGCAATATATGAGGGCCCAGTTCTTCCACATCTTCACCAACATTTGTTACTATCTTTTTTTTTAATAGTCATTCTAAAGGGTATGATGTGGTATGCCATTGTAGTTTAAATTTGCATTTCCCAAATGACTAATGATGTTGAGTATTTTTCATGTACTCATTAGCCATTGGTGTATTCTCTTTGGTGTCTATTTAAACAATTTCCCTACTTTTTAAATGGGTTGTCTTTTTATTGTTGAGGTGTGAGAGTATAAATGAGGTAGTCCTAAATTCATGTCTCCATGAAATTTACAGAGACAACACATAGTACCCCAACCTCTGTACACCTCAAAAACATTGGAGCCACGTTGTATTTATTTCATTGGTGATGAGCAGATTCAGTAGAATTGAAGTCTATGATATCTGAAAATACTTTATCTTTTATTTTTTAATACATGAGATCAGCTTTATTTTTATCATTTTTTATTGTTATTCTATTATAATTGTCTCAATTTTTCCCCCTTTGCCCTCCTTCACTCATCCCAGCCCCCACTCCCACAGTCAGTCCCCACACTGTTGTCCGTGTCTGTGGGTCATTCATACATGTTCTTTGACTAGTTCCTTCCCTTCTTTCCACCATTAGCACCCTTCCCCCCTCCCTTCTGGTTACTGTCAGTCTGTTCCATGTTTCTACGCCTGTGGTTCTATTGTGCTCATTAGTTTATTTTGTTCATTAGATTCCTCTTATAGGTGAGATCATCTGGTATTTGTCTTTCACCGACTATCATTTCTTTTCAGTGAGTTTTGTTCCTCATAGCTGGAAATAGTGAACACAGACTGCCTTTCAAAAGAAGCCTATTGTTAGCACATTATGGTGGCTTTTAAACAGATGTCAAATTCTTTGACACTCCTCCCATCTAGAGATGGGATCTATCTCTCCTCTCCTTGATTCTGCATTGGCTTGTAAGTGTGTTGATGAATAGAATACAGTGGAAGTGATTTTTTTAAAGATTTTATTTGTTTATTTTCAGAGAGAGGAGAAGGGAGGGAGAAAGAGCAATGTATGGTTGCCTCTCACATGGCCCTCATTGGGGACCTGGCCCGCAACCCAGGTATGTGCCCCGACTGGGAATCGAACCAGAACCCTCTGGTTCCCAGCCCGCGCTCAATCCACTGAGCTACACCAGCCAGGCTTGGAAGTGATTTTATGTTACTTCCCAGCCTCGGTCATAAAAGGTCATGCATGTTCTTCCTCATTTGTTAGAATATATGTTCTTGAAGCCCTGAACTGCCACGTAAAATGTCCATTTATTCTGAAGCTGCTGTGCTGTGAGGAAGCGAGAGCCAAGTGGAGAGGCCAGAGCAGGCATTTCAATTGACAGTCCCAACAAAGGCACTATATGTGCGTGAAGAAGCTTCCAGATGATCCCAAACCTCCAGCCATTCAGATATTCTGAGCTGATGTCTAAGACTTCATGGAGCATGGAAAAGAAAGAGACAAGTCATTTCTACTAAGCCAGATATGAATTCCTCATGCACAGAATCTAGGATATAATAATATGGCTGTTGCTATATGCCACTACATGGAAGCTTATTGTTCATTCAGTGCTATTGAAACCACAATGGACAGAAACTCCCTCAAGATCACTGAAGTAAACTGAAGTTAATAATAAGGCTCTTCTCATGAACTTGAAGGACAGTAGAAAATAGAAGCTGCAATCACACTCTCCAGCTCTCAGGAAGCTCTCCCTGCTCTCATCTGCATGCCCACTCCATTCCCCCCTGGAATTTCTTTGTGTACTCATCAGTCATATATGACCCAATGGCTTCTCCCCCATGACCCCTAGCTACATCATCACTTTCCAAACAGATGGCCGATTTGATGCCTCTTAGTTCAAATTCAAGTGAGAGGTTCTAGAATAGTCTAGCCAAACCCCATCTGTTTCTGAGTTAGTAGGTCTGAGGCAGCCCCTGAGAATTTACAATCCTGACAATCTACCAGGTGTACTGCTGCTGGCCCAGGGACCACTCTCTGAGAACCACTGCTCACTGAGGATGTCGTTCTGATCTCGTGCTAATCTGGCTCCAGGAATAAGAACCGACAAACTTCTGTCTGATTATGATGTAGATTCACATTTCTAAAGCACTGGAATTTCCCTGTCCTTCATCCTGTGGATGTCAAGGACAATACATCAGTGGTTTGCCTGATCAAGGTTGATGCATGGCCAGGCTGCGTAACCTTTTCACAACAGCAAGAAATAGTTGCCGTAGTGATTTTAGTCTTACTCTAGAGATATATTTGTACAGGACTTGAAATTAGAATTGAAAATGAAATCAATCACTCGTTAACCAAAGTGAGTAATCACAATGGTCTCTTCCGATCTGGCTGCGTTGATGAGGGCTTGTGAGCCAGACACCATGATCAGCACTGAGGACAGAGAAATGCCACTTCCTGCTTTTCTGCATCACAATGGCATGTTGGTTTCTGCTTGGTCCTCACGGCATTTTATAATTATTTAATTTTTTGTTTGCTTATTTATTTCCTGGTTCCACTACTTGATTGTAAACTCCACTAAGGCCTGGATCAAGTGTGCCTTGTTTGTAATCTTGTCCCCAGACTTACTACGATTTCATCAATAAATGCATGGGAAGAAAGACACATCCTTGTCCTCAAAGAGCTTATAGTCTGGTAGACACGTAATTACATTACAGTGTAATAAGTAGTTTTATGGGTGAGCATTGAAAGAACTATGGAGATAGAAGAAGAAAGTGATTCTGCCTAAGGGGAGTCAGAGACAGTTTCACTGAGAAGAACATATTTGAGAAGAGGGATTGCAGGATAAATAGGAGGTTAGAAAGTAGACAGAGGTGTTGTGGGCTGACATTGCAGACAGAGGAAATGAATGTGAAAGCATTGCTCTATGGTAGTACATGACACATGGGAGTAGTTGATATGATTGGAGCATAAAGGATGGTAGAATAGGTGGCTTGACATGAGTCTAGAAAAGCGTACTAGGACCAGAGCGCTAAGGGTCTGGGATGGCATGCCGTGGGTTTGAACCTTACCCGACACGTTGATGGGGAACCACTAGAGGCATGAGAATGATGATGTCATTCAGTTGTAGAAAGATGTCCTTGGTGTTCGGTGGGACTGCCGTCATTCAGGGAAGAAGTGATGAGATTCTGAACAAAACCATAATCCTGAGAGTCAGGAGAGGACAGATTTGGCAGGTATTTAGAAAGCAAAATTAATGAGACCTGGTAATAGAGTATGATGGATTTGTGCAAGGGTGGATTGAGGATTTATTTTATGTAACACTTATTATGTGCTACATAAATATTTGTTAAATACTGTTCTAAGTACTTTACAGGCATTAATTCATTTAACCTTAGAAACCCTGTGAAGTAGGTACTATTATCAGCCAAATTTTACAAATAGGGAGATCTAGGTGCAAAGATGTTAAGTAACTTACTCAATGTCACACAGTTATTAAGTGGTAGAACCAGGATTTGAGCCCAGAGAGTCTGACTCCAGGTCCATGCTCCTAAACACTAAAATGAGCCACCTCACAAGGACAAGGTATCTAAGAGCAATTGCAAGTGCATAAAAGGGGTAAGTTCAGTTCCTGAAAACCATGAGTGATTGTATTCTTCCTTTGTCTTCAAATCACTGATGAAATATTCTCCCCTTTCCAATATGAATGACTTAAATGACTTTTGGAATGGGATCAAAGAGTGCTGAAAAGGAAGACCATTAGTTCTGAACAGATGCCAAAGGACAGAGTTGGAGCCTGGTGGTTCCCTGAATGGTGGGGGGCGAGTTCCTCAGAAAAGCGCGATGCGTCTGAGCAAAGGCGCGGTTGTGCTTGTGAGGGGCCGGCCTCTGGTGATGACTAAAGCCTGTGAAGATCATCTTCTGTGCTTACCAGGAACCTACTAAACATAGGCAGTGCGTTGTTATTTCCCTGTAGTTCTTAGGAAAAAAGTTTCTTATATAAAATGCAATGCAATTTATGCACTTTGATAAATCTCAAAGTAACAATGTTCATGCGCAAGTGGACGTGGAGGCTTTCACATCTACATGCTCTTGGAAGAGAAAATGCAAGTCTTGAGGGAGTAACCGCCAGATGACTCTTCCACTCTCATTCACATAGCCCCCTTCAAACTGGGCTCAAACTCTCTAAACCGGAAACAGGGGATGTGGCCCTGGCCCAGTGCATTGGATGCAAAGCTACCAGGAAGTACAGTAGCTAGAGACCCATTTGGGTGCTAGCAAGCAAGTAAATGGGGAAACATGTGCCTTCAGTGTCCTGTCCCACTGACGGAATCTGCATCTCAGTGTATTCTTAGTTCTGTGAGGCTGGCAGAATTTTTAAATAAGTCTGTAAATAGAAATTATGTATTAGCACTTCCAGGAACTACTAATACGATCACTGCTTCTGTTGGGTGATTTAAAATGGAAATCTCTATTTATACTAATAAAAATGCATTAGCTAAAAATTATAGTTTGATAATGAAAGTAAAACAAAATTTGGCAAAGTGTCATTGACACGCAGTTGAGCACCAACTACAATGTTCCCGCTACAGCCTGGAGCCATTCTAGGTTCCATGGTGTTGGAGGGGGTGACTTGGCTTTGTAAAAGCTAAACCTAATGGCATCACTCACGAGGGATTACAGACGTGTTGCACTCACATTTTTCTAATGCCTGTTATTTTTCCTCTTCATGTGATTGAGAAATGACTACTTTTTTCCATGTAAAATTTATATTGTTGCAAGAGAGGACTATTGCCTTATTGTCAATTGTTTTTCTATGTGGGTGTCAAGGGCAATACATGAAGTAAAGAAAGGAAAAACATTCATTTTAAAATTTATATAAATATGTAAAATAAAATTGACCATCTTAACCACTCTTATTGATTTATTTTTTTTATTTTAGAGAGAGAGAGAGAAACATTGATTTGTTGTTCCACTTATTTATGCATTCATTGGTTGATATTTGCATGTGCCCTGACTGGGGATTGAACCTGCAGCCTTGGTGTATCGGGATGACATTCTAACTAACCGAGCTCTTTGGCCAGGACCATCTTAACCATTTTTAAGCATACAGTTCAGTGGTATTAAGTGCACTTACATTATTGTACAACCATCACCACCATCCATCGTCAGAACTTTAATTTTCTGATATATAAACAACAATAACCATGTCACATATATAGTTATCCATTCATTTATATTAATAGGGCCCTCAGGGGAGCATATAAGTCACTCACCAGCCTCCCTATAAGAGAAAGCCTCACCATCCCTATTTCGGCATTCTAACACAAAATTGGCAGGTTGTAAATTTGAATAAATAAAGAAATGAATAAATCTCATCAACATTTTCATCCCGTCTCTCCTGGGAAAGAGCAGGTGGTGTCTATAGTTTATTCCATTTGGTTCTAATGAAAGCCTCCTTCGTCTTTAGAACTCATGGTGCTCTGGTATAACCATCAGCTCTAGGTGACGGGGTTTGTAGGACTCAGTCACCTATAAATGGCGTTTGGCTTTGGGTCTCATGTTAACAGTGGTCTCGGGGACCTGTTTACATGCTCTCTTAGTCTGTGGCCCATAGAAATAGAAATATCAAAAATATGAAGAAATGGTATTTCCTCTCTGTCTGCCTGAGATTTTGCTATTTTTAGCCAGACCTGAACCAGCTTCATTTGTCAGTGACTCAGGGTTTTGAAATTGGCCTTCTGTATTCCCTAGGGCTGTAGTTCAGCCTACCCACTTCCAGAGAGTGATGATGTAAGAACTTGATGAGGATAATCATCATCATACCATGTACTGAGCACACGCTGTGTGCCAGGCTCTGTGATACGTGTCTTCCACGGGTTATTTCCAATCCTGCAGACCACCCTCTAAAAAAGGTTGAGGTTTCTGTTTCTAAGTGTTGTGTGTCTGCCTGTGCTGTAGATGCCAACTCACTTCATCCTTGAAGCCACTTTGTTCTAGGCCTCATTTCACTAATGAAGAGACTGAGGTTCAGGAGGTTAGAAATCTTTGCTGGTTACTTAACTACAAGTGACAAAGCTAGGATTCAAACTTAGGCCTGTCTGACTCCAAAGTCTATGTTATTTCTCTCAATGCTTTTTAGATTTCCCTGTTGAGTCATCTGAATTTAATTCCTGCTTATGCAGCTGATCTTTTGCAGGCTTCTTTTTTCAATGTTTTTCTACATCTTGGCTCTTTCTTACCATCTATTAGTCATGAGGATGGTGAATCAGATATTCAGACTTCTGGGCCTTTAGGGAAGGACTGGGTGGATAATTTGCGTCTGAGAGAAACAGTTTGTCAAAGCGTGTGGCTACTTAAAAAAAACACTAATTATAAAAGGCTTACATCAAGACCAGGTGTAGGCCAAATTAAGTTGACCATATAAATCAACCTCATTAACACCATTTAGGAAGAGATGGGGAAGGTTGGCAGCAAGGAAAATTAATACCTCAAACTCTCCCTGAAGTACTCTTACATCTTAAGTGAACAGAAGGAGTCCAGGCATGACATAGCTGTGGTTGCTTTATCACATTAAAAAACTAATAATTGATTTTTAGTAGCTGCTTTTTTGTAAGTCTTTATATTTGAGATTTTAATAGACTTTACCAAAATAATTCCACAATCCTGTCCTTTTCTTATTTTTGCCCCTCATTACAGAAGTAATGCATTTTTATTGTAAAAAAAAATTGTAAAACAAGCCCTCGGTGGTGTGGCTCAGTGGATTGAGTGCCAGTCTGTGAATCAAAGGGTCGCTGGTTCAATTCCCCAGTCAGGGCACATGCCTGGGTTGTGGGCCAGGTCCCCAGTTGGGGGTGTAGGAGAGGCAATCACACATTGATGTTTCTCTCTCTCCGTTCCCCTCTAAAAATAAATAAATAAAATCTAAAACAACATTGTAAAATATAAGAGCAAAAGAAGAAAATGAAAAATGCCCCTTTGTTGACCTCCTTTCTTGATGCCACAGGAGAAAAGACCCTTGACCCACCATTCCATTACAGAATGTCCTGCACATTGGCCTTCTCCCTGTGGTTTGAGAATAACATATAGAAACCCCAAAATTTAAGCCAAGAATGGACTCATGTTATATAAAAGATTGAATATACTTGTTAATATACTTGTCTTAGGAAAGCTAAGACCTCTCGATAATTTGTTTCTAGTTTGTGATTTTGTTTCTCTATATCTTAAAGATAATCAAAGGAAAAATTAGTAAGCCTCTTGTTGAAATTTTGTTTGTATTCATCTTTGGAGGTTGATTTTGAAATTACATTGAACTGTAATGTGTCTATTATGGCTCATTTGAAAAATACGTGGTTTTCTTCCTGGTAAAATTAAGCTACCTGCATGGCATGTTTTGAATAATCTATGGGGTTGGAAGCACTGCATCTTTGGGACAATGAGGTGGTATACACGAAAGTGCCCACACAGTCTTGCACCTGATAGGTGCTCAGTGCACATCCATAATGTGTGCATCACATTCAAACATTGCTTACGCTGCTGGTGGTTTTTCTCGTGTGCTGCTGGGGCTGAAGAGACTTCAGTAGGAATCACAGCTCATCCCCTCTTTCTGTGCATTGCATGATCATAGACCTGTGCTCCTTTGCAGGGCTCCTGATGACAGAAAGCACGTGTCTTTTTAACAGTAGGTTAAGGGAGACTGCTTTGATAAGGAGAGGACTGTTATGCTGTAAGGATTGTTCAAGAAATAAATTTATAGAATAATTTTCAGTGTACGAGGTCTGTCCAGACACAGTCCGGCCACTGTTAATAAAACAAGAATTGGCAGCTTCATCACCACAGCACACCTACTCACGCATCATGTCTCAGATGCAGAGTTTTTTAGCAAAACATCAAATCACCCAGGTGACTTAGTCCCCCCACAGCCCAGATTTGGCACCCTGTGACTTCTGGCTTTACCCCAAACTAAAAATCACCTTTGAAAGGGAAGAGATTTCAGACTGTCGGTGATATTCAGGAAAATACAATGGGGCAGATGCTGGCAATGCCAACAAAGTATTTTGCAGAGTGTTTTGAACAGTGGAAGAGACACTGGGAGAACGGCGTGAGTTCCCAAGGTACCTGCTTTGAAGGGGACTGAGTTGTCATTGTCCTTTGTATAATGTTTCTTATATCTTGTATCTTCTACAATAAATGCCTCTATTTTTCATATTTCATGGCTGGGTACTTTCTGGGCAGCCCTCATATTTTCTGCCTGAAATCCATTTCTGAATTTTCAGGTATCTCCAACTGGATATCTCATAGCACTGTAATCCCAAGAGGTAAAAATAAATAAATGGAAATGATCTCTGTTCATTGCTCTATCCCCAGAACTTAAAACAGGGCCTGACATGGTGTTCACACAATAGTTTACCCTTCCCTCTTTTCTTTCTTTCTTAATGGATTCACCATCAAAGTCACCTTTGACTCTGTCTCCTTCACACCTGTCCCAGTCTGTTCAAACTGCTATGTTGTATTTATATTAAATACAAAAGACTGGGTGGCTTATAAGCAACAGAAACATATTATTTAGTTATGCTGTCTGAAAAGCCCAAGGTTAAGGCACTGGCAGGTTTGGGGTCTGGCCCCTGCTTCCTGGTTCCTAGACAACCATCTTTTTGCTGGCGGCAGAAGGGGTGAGAGAGCTCTCTGCAGTCTCTTTTTCCTGAGCACCGATCCCCTTCATGAGGGCTCCACCCTCGTGGCTTAATCACTTCCCAAAGGTCCGTCCTCCAAATTCCCTCACATTGTAGGGTTAGTTTTCAACACAAGAATTTTGGGCGGAACACAAACAATCAGTCTAGAGTATCTAGCACCTACCCCGTGACCTGAGAAGGCCCCGAGGGAGACAGCATGTCCTATTTAAGGCACTGAAAGAAGCTCTGGATGTCAGAGCACAGATTACATAAAGCAGCCTGGACTCAGAAGTGGGACTGAACCTGAGGCCAGGTCAGATCGTGGGAGGCCTTGGGAAACATTCGGTGAAATTGAGGCTTTATCCTAATGTCAGGGAGAGACCACTGAAAAATCAGACTCAGTAACCCTCAATAACACAGCTGTTGAAGAAATAGGAACATCACATTTGGGGGAGAAATTGCAACTGTTGATGTCACAAAACAGTGAGCAGCTAAGGATCCTGCATTTTATTTCACCAGCAATGAAACTTGTGTTTTGATTAGATCATAATTTTATCATGATACCATTATATCATGATCAATATTTTATGTATTAATTGGTGTTCTCTGGAGAAACAGGACCAATGGGATACATCTATATAGAGATACATAGAGATTTATTCTGAGAAACCGGCTCAGTTGATCACTGAGGCTGAGAAGTTCCACCATCTGCTCGCCTGCACACTGAAGGCCCAGGGGAGACAGGGTGTAATTTTAAGTCTGAGTTCAGGGGTCCGAGAACCAGGGGGATGATATGAATCCTAGTCCTGAGGCAGGAGATGAGATGAGATGAGGTGACCCAGGTCCATCAGTGAGGCAGGAAAGGAGGGCAAATTCCTCTTTCCTTTGCCTTTGGTTCTATTCAGGCCCTCACACTTAGTGATGCCCAGCGCAGGGAGGAGGGCCATCTGCTTTCCTGAGCCCACCAGTTCAAATGCTAACCTCATCCTGAAACACCTCACAGACACCCCCCGAAACCACGTTTAACCTGGGCACCTGTGGCCCACGTAAGCTGACATATAAAATTTATTATACAAGGAATTTGTGTGGAAAAGTGACAAGAGGTTACTATGTATATCCTTGTAATAATTATTTTGCATGGTAATAAAATCAATATCTTAAAAGCCTTCAAAATTACTTTTTGAACAACCCATGTAGGACATAAAGATTCACATTTAGAATAAATATGTTGCTACCCAACAATATTCCACTTACTGCTTTTTCAATGTGAGATTTGATGTTCTCAGTTTTAAGAATATAAGTTGAGACTTTAAATATAAATGCATAATTTAAATATAAATTAAGAAACTTTGAAAACCTTCCTCACTTTATAGAAAAAAATCTTTAATCAAAAAATCTCTTATGCTTTCATGATTAATTCATTTTGGAGAGGAGAGTAGCAGAGAAACTTTAAGGGTCAACTGAAAATTATTGAGATGTTAAGATAAAATACCACTAAGTGATGACAATGAGGGGAAATGGCTTTTATTACTAATTTTTTTTTTTTTACTATACACCACTTTTTGGCAAAACATCTGTTCTGTAGAAAGGAAAGCATGCATTGCCCGTGTGTTTACAACTGCTGGTTTTAATCAACTGTCAACAATATTATTATGGTCAGAATGTAACCTGCTCACTAAAGAGATCACAGCAGCTTGTTGCCCAATGGCAGGTAGGGTATTTAAATGATCCCACTCATATTACACCTCGTCACAACATGTCCCTTGCTTGATTTTGCTTGTCCTCTGAGATTAAGTGACCTTATCTTCTTCCTCTCATGCTCTGCCCAAGGTGAATCAGTTCACAGCTCCCACAAACTGCAGAACTTTTTACCCTTTGTCATTCATTTCACCTGGCTGTCTTGCCACCTCACCTCTGATGGGCTCAAGACCAGTTAGGATTCTGTAGGTTCCCCAGTTCTCCTTGTTAAGCTGGGAGTGACACTTGCTGGTAGCCTTTTCCATCCTCAGAGAAGGTGGAGGCTCTGTGGCTCATGCTAGTACGTTTTATGTCACAGCCAGTGCATTATTCAATCCATGTAACCGAGACAGGTTTCCAAAACAATGCTCCTTCTGACTTCTTATTCTATTCTATCCTATTTATTTTTTCATAATATGCTATTGCATTTCACTGTAAGAAATGATGATGGTGACCCACTAAATTGATCTCACAATCCACCAATTGAGTCAGGAATTACAGTTTTAAAAACACTAGTCTGATACGGGTGGCAGATGTACAAACGTACCATTACAACATAATGCATTAATGTATATAACATTACTTTACCTATGTGTAAATATTATCTAAATAGGATTGTTGTTTGAGAGCAATGGATCACAAATCTGATTAACTTAAGCAATAAAATAATTTAATAGGGTACCACTGAACTCACAGATTCAACAGGAAGTTTAAAGGACCAGCTTCAAAAATATGAAGGACCCAGTAGAGGCCACGTAGCTGAGAGCACGCCCAAGGCCACACCACAGGGACATGCTGGTTGGGACATCATCAACTTGCCTACCCGACTGTTGGACGTTTGCCACGTCACCGTTACAAGTGAGTTCTCAATAGCCCCTACATCTTTGTGTCAAGCTATAAAGTCCTGAAGTATCAGACGGTTGAGTCTAGGTGGGTAGGGGAATGCTTAGGTTTTCCCTTAGGGGAAAACTTGGGTTTTCACGTGGGGATAATTTCCCTCAAAATGAAAAGGTGGCCAAAAAAATGTTCACTGCACCATAATCACTCTCTATTGTTCTTAACAAAATTTCTTGATATCCATTGCTTTAATGACCACTTATATATGTTTGACTCCTGAGTTCATAATGTCAGCCCAAAGTTTTCCTCTGAGGTCCAGGCCTGGGACGTACAACTGCTCCACTGGCATCTCCATTTGGGCGTCTCGGAAGCTCCTCCAGTTGAGTATCTCAGCATGTCCATGGGTGACTTCCTGATCTTCCCACAGAACTCCCATGTCCCATACACCAGTGACTAGTATTGCCATCCACCTGTTCTTAAGAACCAGGAAACTTAAAGTCATTCTTGAAATTCTTTCTTCTCCGAAGACATATCTAATTTATCACCAGATCTTATGGGTTTTCATTTCTCAAGTATCTCTGGAACCTACCTGCCTTTCTCCATTTTCACCACCACCTTCCTCATCCAACCGACGGGACTCTATCAGCCTTAACCCATCCAACTGCTCCTGTCCCAACCCTTCTGTTCAATGTTCTCTGCATAAGTCTCCTTAAAGGACAAAGCTAACCGTATCATTCCCGCTGCTTAAAATCATTCAGTGTCTTGTAAGAGCTCCTGATTGGAATCAGAGAATCTTCTACTTAGAGATTTTTAGCATAGATTCCGTTATATATTTCCAAAACAGCAGGTTGCAGGAGGAAAAAAATGTCATCTAGGATATGATGGCCCTTTGAATGAATGGCTGATTGCAGTTTGAGGACACTTTTCAGCAGCTCGTAAAGGATAGGCTGGAAGGTTCTCCCAGAACACAGACAGCATCAGTGGTCACCAATGCATTTAACACCCCCCTGGAATCCAAATGACTTGTAATAAACCTGTTTCAAGAGTTTCCTGTAAGTGCAATTTAATATTTTGATTCTCAGGGCAGTCTAGACTCATTTGTAAGCTCTATGAAGTCAGGGAATGAAGCCTGTTTCATTCATGCAGTTGGTAGGGGTTCAATAAGGGGGAGGAAAGGCATTCTGAGTCAAGAGAGGTGATTCAGCAGTGTAGACACGTGCCAAAGAGAAGTCTCCAATCATAAAACCCTTCAAAAGCTTCTTGTGGTGGTTTTGTACTGTGTCAACTTAACTACACTGGAATTTCATTTCCTTAAATTCCCTTCCCTATATGGTTCTGGTTTAGGGTTGGCCTTAAAAGAAATTTGCGTAAGATTTGGAAGGGTAGCGGCAAGGTCAGCGTAAGTCACAATGTACCACTGCAGCTTGCCCACGTTGTCACTAATCTGCTGCCTCACCTTGTTGGCATGGGTTCACAGCCAGCTCTGCAGCTCCTCCAGCTCCACCAGATCCCCCACTGCAGCTTCTCCAAGCCCAGAGCCAGGTGCATTTGCAGCCGCATCCTGCAGATGGCTGTCATTACATCTGGAGGGCTGAGAGACAGATGTGGATTCCAGTGTGTCCTTCTCTACCTGCTTCTCCCCAGGTTTTCTCCCCTACTGTTATCCCCACTGATCTGCAGAAACTTCAGGCCTTCTATCACCTGCAGAGGCAACAAACCTTTGAAAGACGTGTTACCAGATCCCACAATTGTGTGAGTCTGCATTCCTGTAATGTATCTCAGATTCCGCATCACTAAGCATGGCTCTGGGTCCCTGATTGGGCTTGACTGACACATTTTCTGCATGACGTTGACTAGGACTCTTTTAAAGGACTCCCTTTACTGGAAAATCCTGCCCAGGGGCAAATTGCTAGTTCGTTGTCTTCACAGGAGGTTAGTTCCAGAGGTGAGGTCATACATATAGCAATATAGAACACTTGTAATTAAGAGCATGTTCTCCAATGTCAAGACGATCCAGGTTTAAATCCAAGATCAGCTACTTCCTGGCACACTTGTGCCTGTTCCTTAACGCCCCTGAGGCTTACTGTAAAGTAGACACAGTAATACATATCTCACAAGGTTGTTTGTAAGATTTACATGAACCCAAGGTACATTAACCACTTTTAAAGGGCACAAAGTAAGTAAATAAATTGTAACTATTAAAGCAGAAACACATCAATGTAATAATTTTTCCATCTGGGAGTAAAGTGATCTATTTTGTTGGGTAGTAAATTAGAAACATTAGTCAAATCTTCCATAATGTGTCTCTTTAAAGAAATCCTTATATCCTTACCATAACATAAGGGCCAAGTACCTTTTTCTCAGCCTTATTATTTAAGAACGCCTCTATGAAGAAACCCGGTGGAGAGGGAGATGGGGAGAGTGTGCAGAGCAGTGGAGGTAAAGAGTTAAACTGTTTTCTTTTGGCAACAAATATAGTTGATGAAATGGAACCCAAAGGGACAGACGCGTCCAGTTGCCATTGCCCGCATGGCTTCTTGTCCCGTCATAGGCCAGCTGAGGCTGAGCGATCAGACTCCTGAAAGATGAACGTCTCTGAGCTATTAGATTTTGTTGAGCTCAACGGGGAGAATTTTCTACATGCTTGCATGATTTTGTTTGTTTGGCTAGTTTTTTTATGTGCGTTTTGCTGTTGTTTGTTTTGGCTCTTGCACAATGCTGTCTGCCCTTATTCAAGCTGCTGAGGGCTTATTTAAGGTGTGAGGGGCAGCAGACCTCTCCAGGGGGGACACAGCAACTGAACCCTCCGAGGTTCTCATTAGTAGCAGGAGAAAGCTGTACCATGACAAAGCATTGCCCTGCCATTTGGTTGAAGGACAATTTGTGGTTCTGTAGAACACCCAAGGGTGCTGCTGTGCTGCAGAGATGATGCCGAGTGGTTTTCTTCAGAAAAAGGGCGAAGAGGGAATTTCAGGCCAAGTTTAGGTTTGGGTACAAATTAAAAGGGTACATGAGGGAAGGAAGAGAGGATAGAATCCTAATCAGCGTGAACTATGAAGGTTTCAGCCTTTTTAATTGTGTCTCAATGTGACTGGTTCTCTAGAAGAAAATCATATTTTATAGTTTAAATATCATGAAATTTTGTCAAATACTCATGCATTTTTATGTATGAAGAAAGTCATTTTCAATAGCATATTTTAATGATAGAATTAAATAATAGTTCTGACTCTCAAATTCAATAGCCTTAGGTTATCATAAGAACGATGATAAAATATTCATTTCTTTATAATTAGTCTGAGTTGGAGGTAAAATGAGAAAAAGGCCCACAGCTTTGAAGTCCTGGTTTCAGGAGGATGCTTTCCTACAAAAGTGGGGAGTAAGTGGCACTGTGCGTCATGAAGACCAGAAGGCCATAAACCGTGGCTGCCTCGCAAGTCTGCTGTCCAAGCTTCAGTTTGTCTGCAAGCAAACGTCGCCAATTTGTGCCCACACTGTTTAATCACATATTTTATTACTAGTTCATGTTTATTTTAGTTTTCCAATAGCCCACAGTCCAAAGGCAGAAATTCTTTGGAACCTAGCATTTCCTCCCAGCCCCTGCCAAAGTGACAGGGAGTCTGAGATTATGGTTCAGTTGTTGGCATCCACTGTACAGGTAAAGGTCTTCATGTTTCTGAGTCATGGACCTCTGAGAGAATTCGATAAAAGGTATGAATGGCTTCTCTAGAGAAAAACCGCCACACATTTGCAGGAGCACTAAGTTTGCATAGAATACCCAGGGATTCGTGGACTCCTCTGAGCACATCTTTGGGCCCCAGCATGAGAGCGGCCAATTCCAAAAGTGGACAGTTATTTACACCTGGGAGTGGGTACAGGGAGTTGAGCGGAGAGTCCAGATGGAGGAGAAATCAAATGACTTCTTGATTTTTCTAGATTTACTAATTCCCAGGTTGGTTTTAAAATGAACTTCCAGAATACCAAACATACCCATACCCTAATACACTTTAAAATGGATCATTTCTTGGTACCATATCTCTGAAGGGCAAATTGGTACTATGTATCAGCAACCCCTACGAGGTTCATAGTTTGACACAGTCTTGCCAATTTCAGTAATCTATGGTAATAAAATATTCAAAGATGTAGACAAAGATCTATGTCTAAGGAAGTTTATCACAGTATTATTTATGATAACAAGAATTTGGAAACAACGTAGATGTTTAGCGGGGAAAGTGATGAGTAATTAAATTAATTGCACTCATGCAATAAATGATTTGGAGCTATCAAAATTTGTTTTAATAAGAATATTTAATGGAATGAACAAATACTTAACGTCTAATGTCTAGTTAAAATGGATAGGAATTATTTACATTATCTAAATTATGGAATTAAAAATTGATGGGAATGGGTTTTAAAACCTATATGTGTATAAATGGCAGGATTATAGATTTTTAAAAATCTTTTCTTCTCTATAATTCTGTATTTTCCCAATGTTTTTACAATGAATTGGTTTATTTAATTAATTGAATAAACCAATATTCATTGTATGCCTATTATGTACTAGGTACTATGCTATGCCTTTCTAAGTAATGTTTACCATTGTGAAAAATAAAACAAATGAAATTTGCTTGTTTCATCTGTAACAGCCATCAGACACTGGAAATGTCTGACACAGTGTTTCTCTTATACTGATACATTTGTATGCTTTATTTTCCCATTACGGTATAACCTCTTATAGGATAGAGGATTCCATTTAACCCACATTTATTGGATATTTCTCTGTACTGGGTATTGTTCTAGGTGTTAAACTTGTCCAGCAGTTTTTAAAGTCCTCAGCGCTATTCAAAGTCCTATAGGTGAAATCAATTCTAATTCTTCCCCTCTATAATTTTGAGGCAGCAATGCCTTAATTCTATAAAAGCGTTTCTTGTTTTTAAAAATGGAGCTAATACTCTCTACCTCAAAATGCTGGTGGAGAAATTAAATAAAATTTTGCACATAAAGTGTTTACTTTTTCATTTCTTATCTGTAAATTGGAGCATAGGTGTGTAGTGATATTCGGTTATTTTTATCTACAAAAATGGAAGTTCCATGTGGTTGAACCTAATAATTCATGATAACTATCAGATATGGCCTCACCCTTGATAAATTATATAGAGAAGGTGTATCTGCAGATTGGAATGAAAAGGGAAGGCTGGATATAATTATGATGAACTAACTCAACCGAATTCTCAGAATTACAGATGTTGCCTAATTTTAATCTGAGTAAAATATTCATACCAGCTATCCTTTGCAAACAAAAAGAGCAATAAAATCCAGGAGACCAGATACACAGCTCAGGGCTGGGGAAGGTGTTCTTAACTAATACAGAAAATCCAGAGGGCTATAAAAAAGTCAAACCTATTTGACCATATAAAGCTTTTAAAACCATATTAAAATACTACAAATGATATTTATTGACTTATTAATTTGTAGCCTGTGATTCCTATATAGAATATAGGAAACCCAGAGAGAAGGGACTTTTGTCCATTTTGTTCACTGTTGAATCCTCAGGACATAGAATAATGCCTGGCACACAGTAAGTGTCACTACAAAAGATAAAAACACTGTAAGCAAAGTCAACTGATAAATAATAGATGTGGGACAAATATTAAACATCTACAAATAACAAATGTGGGACAAATATTTACAACAAGAGAATAGACAAAGGGTTAATGTTTCTAATGCAAAAGAGTGAAAAACTAAACTAAGAGAATGTGAAATATAGTCACATAGGAGGCTCTACTATCCAAAGAATATATGAAAATACCCTCAAACTAATACATAGGTTACACTTCGGACTGGTGAAAATGAGGAAGACTGACGACCTCTGCTGCTGGTAGGAAGGGGGCAAGGGCACCGCCATGCACAGCCGGTGAGGAGACGGGTCGTCTTAGCTATTGTTGGGATGCAATCTGATACTGTCAGTTACAACTTCAAATGCATATACATTTTGACCCACTAATGCTTCTCCTGGGCATCTGTTCCATGGAAATGAAAGCACATATATATGGCATGTATACAAGGCTGTTTATTGCAGCATTATTTTGGAGGCAGAAAGTAGGAACTTCAGCTCAATAGGATAATGCTTGAATCATTGAAAATACATTGCAGTATAAAATGTTATGCAACCATTAGAAATGAGTTATTGTTGAGAAAAAGCAAGATGCAAAAATGTGTGTGTTCCAATTTTTGCAAAAGAGCGAGAAAACCTCTCTGTATGTATATGTGCATATGTATGCGTTATGAATATGTATGCACATTATGGGCAGTCATTTATTTATGAATACACAAGCCTAAAGAATAGTATGGAAGCATATACCGTAGGTTGTTAACATGGGTAACTCTGTCTATGAGGAGATAATGCAGATTGAGAGAGGAGTATATGGGAGAGGAAAAGCTAAACCAACACAAAAACGGCATTTAAAACAGTATACGTACATAGAGAATTTATGTAAAATTGCATGTGACTGTTTCCGTGTATAAATATTTTAAAAGAAAAAAATAACAAAAGAACAAGGGAAATGAGTTTTACTGAGCCCATGGCCATTTCTGTGCAGCCCACGTGTCGCAATGTGGCCATAAAGAACATTGGAAGTGGAAAAGCAGAAAGGACTGTCAAGCCCAATATGAAGAAGGATGGAGAAGGATGCACTTCCACCATCGGATAAATCACAATGAGTTAAGTAAACCCACAGAACCAGCTCCTGCAGCCCTTAAAAAAGTCAATGGGGAGTTACTAGTAGGAAAAAAAAAGAAAGGATAACAACCACCACAGTGAAGCACATTTGTTAGAAGCCTGCCTCGGGACACTAGTTAAACTCCATGGCCGAGAGAAGCCCCAGAGAGCCGCAGAGGGTTGAACTACAACACACACGGCGGACTCCTAGGCTATGCTCAAGCTCCAAAAGTCCGTGACTGCCGAATGCAGTGCACGTGGTCTAACCCTTAGGATTCGTACAGTCGCAGGGTTTTGGAGCCGGGTGACCCTTGGACGATTGTCTACTGGTGGGTCCAGCAGGTTTTTTAACTTAGAGTTTTTACCGTGATAAAATCTATATAACAAAATGTATCTTTCTGACTATTTTTAAGTGTGCGGTTCAGAGCAATGAAGTGCATTCACACTGTTGTGCCAAACACTTTTTTTAAAGGGCCCTTTGGGGGGAACTGGTGAACGTATACAGGACCTCTCTGTATTATCTCTTCAACTTCCTGCAAATTTATAAATTCAAAAATTTAAAGTTTTTTTTTTTTTAAATGAGGCACCTGTGTGTGCTTCAGCTCTTCCTTGCAGGTACAGGAGAGGCAGCATGAGAGTGATTTCCGGTGTGGCCTCTACCACCCACCTCACTCAGAGAAGCTCTGCTTCATCCCTCTCACCTGTGCTTCTACATGAGATTTCTGAAATTCCATGTAAGGAACAGTTCCGCCATTTAAAAAAGTAGGTTTGAAAACTACTGACTCTACTCCTTTATTTTACTGATGAAAAGAGGTGAATTTAATTTTCCAAAATTTCTGAGCAAATCATTGGCAGTGCTAGGTGACAAATTCAGGTGTGTAGACTCCCAGTCTGGTCCTCCCTATGCCATACCATATTGCTTCTATTGAAATATGAAGATTTTTGTTGTTCCTGGCTCTGCCACTATGGCCTACAACCAAAAATAAGCACCTTTAGATAGCAACACAGGTAATTTACACATTACAGGCAGGGAGGAGACTGTAGCAGGGAGCAAATCTAGAGACTCATGTACTTAGGACTTTGAATTCCAACGTCTCCAAGTCTGTAACCTTGATGAGGTAGGTGTGTATGCATACACCTTAGTCTCCTAAAAGGATATGCAATGAAAGATAACACAACCGGTTTGAATCTCACAGAAATTTATGAGAAAACTATACGAATGCCTGCTTTTCAATTCATTTAGCAAATGTTTAATGAGTATCTGCTAAGTGCCAGGAACTTTGACAGACACTGAGGGTGCAATGGTAAACAAAATAGGACATGGCCTCTGCTTGCATGAGCTCACTACCTGGGAAGCTGGAATACATAGTTATTAATATAATCATCAAACTAATGAATAGATATTTCAACTGAGTTAGAAGAAGTAAAGGCATGAAATCTAGTACAATGAGGTTGTACGAGGTCTGTACTGAAAAATTCCAACAAGCGTTAATATAATGAGAATGGTTCGCACTATATCAATGAAACCTGGCAGCCAAGGAGTGTGGACTGGGATAAACACGCGTGAACAGTGACAACTTCACTGCACTAGTCAGTGGGGGCAGTAGACACCATTGAGTGAGCATGTGTACTGTGTGGCTATTGTATTCAAAATGACTAAGTGAGTAGAGCAATGAATCTGCATCACATTTCACATTAAGCTTGAACAGTCCTCCACGGAAACTATTTGGATGATTCAGAAGGCTGCAGCTATGGGCAGCTTGTGATTGGCAGCTTCATCACAACAATGCACCCACTCATGCATCACGTCTCATGCAGAGATTTTTGGCAAAACATCAAATCACCCAGGTGACTCAGCCACCCTACAGCCCAGGTTTGGCACCCTGTGACTTCTGGATTTTCCCAAAATTAAAATCACCTTTGAAAGGGAAGAGATTTCAGATCATCGATGAGATTCAGGAAAATATGACAGGGCAGCTGATGGCAATTGGGAGAACTGTGTGAAGTCCCAAGGAACCTACTTTGAAGGGGACTGAGGTGTCATTGTCCCATGTACAGTGTTTCTTTTATCTTCTTCAATAACTGTCTCTATTTTTCATAGTATGTGGCTGGATACTTTCTGGACAGACCTTATATATCAGGAAATGACCTAAAAATGGTCAGAGCAAGCTTCCCTGAATAAGTCCTGTTTGAGCTGATCCACAGGATAAGTAAGAGTTAATTGGATGTGTTCATGGAAAGCTATTTGTAAATAAAGTTATAGTTTAATTGTTCTGTAGGGAGGTTTTATTGAAGAGATAGGTTTCGTAGAGAACAGTATTGTTTAGGCTCAGCCAATATACTCCCTTCCTACTCTTGTTCCCTGTCACTCAACCACCCAGGCAGACCTCACCCATCAGTTACAGCTCTCTTTCCTGGCAAATCCTGATGCACATTCTCAACAGAGATTCTGGGAAACCCTTTCCAATCAGATTTGGCACTCAAAGTGAAATGTATTTGCCATCCTGGGTATAGTAAAAAAATATATATATATATTTCTGACCTCATATTTAGAAATTCTGAGTTGTAGCTGTGTGGATTTAAGGGACTGGCCAACATTTGGGCAGCTCACTTCAGTCCCTGTGATGGTTAATTTTCTGTGTCAACTTGACTGGGCTAAGCGATGCCCAGATGGCTAGTAAAATATTACTTCTGGGTGTGTCTGTGAGGGCGTCTCCTGAGGAGATTAGTATTTGAATCTATAGACTAAATAAGGAGGATAACCTTTACCAATATAGGTGGCATCATCTGATTTACACAAAGTCCCAATGGAACAAAAAAGTAAAGGAAGGGTGAATTCACTTGCTCAGCTTGAGCTGAGAGATTCATCTCCCCCTGGCCTTGAACATCAGCACTTCTGGTTCTTGGTCTCAGACTGAGACTTAACACCATCAGACCCCTAATTCTTACATGTTTGGACTCAAATTGAATTATATCACCAGCTTTCCTGGTTCTCCAGTTTATGGATAGCAGATTGCAGAACTTCTTGTCCTCCATAACCATCTAAGCCAATTCCTATGATACCTCATACATATTTTATATGTCCCCAAAAAAGACAACAAATCCTGCTCCCTCATCCTATAAAACTACAGGAGAGAGTTGATGGGATAAGGCCTCTTTGTGTTCCAACCCTCAATTTATGGATAGAAGAGTTAGCCAGAAAATATGTCCTTGGGCAGGACCAGAATTGGTCAGTGTGCCTGAGGATTATAAAAGTATTTTGCTGAGACTTGCAAAATTAGAACTAAGAAGAATGAAAGTACCAAAGACATTCAATTTCAAGCCAGAAGGGTTGCTATTACAACTTTATGGAGAAATTAAATGCACATAACTTAAAATTTGTGGGCACTTCTGTCTCTTCAGGCACAAAGCACAGCCATGTTCTCTGACCAGTAAGGAACAGATTATCCCACAAATTCTGACTGACTTAGAACGTGGCTGCTTTCTAGAACTTCTGTTAATTTTGGGTTTAAAAATGCATATTAATACCATTTTTATTGTTTTTCTCCTAACCCCTCCTTTTGATAAGAATGTGTGATTACCAACGGAAGTTTTGCCAATCATGATACTCTAGCAGCTGGCAAAGGATTACTGAATTTCAAAAGATGTTTTTCTTTGTAAAAATTTTTATCTCAACACATGGTAATGCCTTTAACACTGTCTTATGTTACACCATTGAAAAAGATGTTTTGCATAGTCAATGCTTCTGTTTAGAGCCACCCGGGGATCCTGTCACCCTAATACCTTTGTTATGTCAGTGGAGCCCCTGCAGGGTGGACCATGGGCTCTAGAATGAACTCGTCCTCACATTGTCTAGGCAAAGAGACAGACACTTGATGCAGGATGTAATTTTCATGCCTTTCATTTCTATCATCTTATGATGGATAGTTGGCATTGTGCTAATAATAATGATTATCTTTAGCATTTGATTACATATCTTACCCAGCTACACCTTCTTTGACTACAGTCTTTCATATCCATGCCAAACTGCATAAGCGCTACAGAGAAGATTTCAATTTAATAAGTAGAAAGGATGCTGATCTTAATTCTACTACGTAAGTGTGTTGGCAGACAAGTCAAAACGACACAGTAACTCTGGATGTTGGCACAGTTCCATTTACTCCAAAGAAAAATGAAGGCTGTGTCTCCTGTTTAACTATTGACATTTTCATCTTCCTCTCCTCCGTCAAGCTCTCGGTTTGAGAGGTTTCAGAGGGGGTGGCAACGAAAGTTATATGGTGGTGCTCACCCGTGTTTACGATGGGAACACATCACTTTGGGTGCATGTGTCAAGAGTGCCAAGGCACAGAGGCTTAGCAGAGTGACTCCTGCAGCCTGACCACTTGGGAGGCTGTGTTTGCACTGTGTGTGTGTGTGTGTGTGTGTCTGTCTGTCTGTCTGTCTGTCTGTCTGGTATGTGTGTCCCAGGATCTGATCGCTCTGGCTCCAGCTGTCAGGTGTTTGCCACTTTGTTGTCACTTCCCTACAGAGTTTTCTTTTCTGTTCTTTGCTGCTCCCTTCCTGACCGATGATCAAACCTTGGGAAAGCCAAGACATGCATTCCTAGGGTGTTCTCAGCTCCCTGTGATGAGAACAGGGAGTGCTGAAATGCAGGCTTGCGCAATTGAAACCCCAGACAGCGATGGACCTGTGAGGGGCAGGCCTCCTGCGTCCCCACAGATGTCTTTATGTAAACTCTCCCACTGCCCTTGCATTGCTAGTTTGGAATCTGTAAAAGCCCCTGGAGAGGAGCAGCCACAGCCATAGCTCCCCCGGCTCTACAGGAAACTGTTCTGCCCACTTTTGGGATTACATGGCGTATCCAGGAGTTTCTTCAGGTGGTTAGTAGGATTTGGATGTCTGAAAATCAGCAGCTTTAAAAAGTATAGCTTTAATCAAGAGAAGGTAGTTTTGATTTTTGAGTAATTTAGATAATATGCTACTATGAGGTTCTAACAACCTCTTGCTTCCAGGCCTATTTATAAAGCTAACTAGGTGACTTGGGGACACATCACTTTCCTCTCTGGGCCTCAGACTCTACTATAAAATGAAGGACTTGAACCACATCAGTGGTTTTTACTCACGGGTTATCTTGGAGTTCAAAGGGAAGTGTCACTACCCCAACGTCCACATTAGTAGTTCAGTTTTTGTGTTTTATGTTCTAAAATTCCACATAAGATTTAAATTGTGAGAGAGAGATAGAAGGAGGAGGAGGAGGAGGAGGAGAGGAAGGAAAAGCAGAAGAAAAGAGAAGGAAGAAGGAGAAGGAGGAGAATGGGAAGAGGAAGAGTGAGAGGAGGAAGAAGAAGATAAATGAGGGGACTCAGAGGAGGAAAAGGAAGAGGAAAAGGAAAAGGAGAGAAATAGTTCTGTCTTAAGGTTGTTTGCAAAAACAACTGAACTACATAATTGTAAATAATTTTCCAGCTCCTTTTTCACTCCTAGAATCTAGATTCATCCATAAGATGTAAGGAAACTTGTAATACTTGATTATCCAATCACAAATTAAGATATTTTAGCAGGAAGTTATGAAAGATGGAGTGAGTGCAGCTTTTAAAGTGTGTCTTAGAACTTGATAGAAATCAAGTCTTACCACTTCACAGAAGTTGGTAAGAAATGTAAGGTGTTGCCACCCAGTTAAATTACTGCTCTGTCTTCTAGGGCTGTCTCTACTATATCCTTTGACCTTACCGATCGATTTCTGTAAGCCCTTTCCGGAGCCCTTGACCCTCACCCAAAGATTTCAAAGGACATATGAAGAAACTCCAGCCACACGAGGTCCCATACGAGCAGGTGGAGACACAAGGATGGGGTGGAGACTAAAACAATATTTTCCCGTGGCCTGACCGCCAGTCTCCAAGTCACGGCCTAGCCAGGAATCCACGTGAAAGAGTGAAATTCCCTCAATAACCCTTCCTCCAGGCTTCTTTCCTGAAGTCTCCTTGCAGTCTGTCATGGACCCCCCGCGTCCTCACACTCCACCATGCTGAGACCCGATTCTTCAGCCCAGACCACTATTCACTGAACTGTTACTGGCTCCTCACCTGATCCATACCTCGTGTCTTGTGTCTAGTCTCCCAACTCACCTGCCACCAACATTTCTCCATTTTTGGTCTGTTATACCTTTACCTTGCCCTAAAGTGTTCATCATGTTCACCTCTATTGCTTTGCCTCTCTATCACAGGGATGTAACTGTGGATTTTTTCAGATGTTGCATTTCCCAACTTGACCTAATTCAGGAACCCTGTGCCCATTTGCTGGGCCCACGAGTGCATACTGCCCCACCTCACTTCATATGAGCCTCGCGGATGGAACCTGCCTAATGTCTCCATGTTGGTATCAAAGCTGCTATTGATTTTAGTCCAATTTACGTCACAAAGAGCACATAATTGAAGAGATCCGTAACTAAGGATCCGTGTCTTCTATTAACCTTGCAAAATAGTATTTAACTAGTAAAGTTAGTATGACTTATGTGGAAGAGCATGGACTTTGGAGTCAGACAGACTGAATTCCTCTCATGGCTCTACCACGATTTACAGTTGCATCATCTGTAAAAGAGATGATGAAGTACTATTATCTACATTGCCGGAGTTTTGTGAGTGAAGAGAAATAATGCATATAATACACTAAGCACAGTACTTAACACACCATAAGTGGCCAATAAATAGTAGCTATTATGACATATTGTTGTTGTTTTGCAGGTGTTGTTGCTTGCTTACCCCAAATCCATTGCTTCCTTCAATCTTGCTCCTAGCTCCTCGTTTTATCCTCTTCCCCTGCACAATGCCGGTGATAGGTTGAGGGTGGGCAGCTGGCCCAGTTCTGCCAAGAACACATGGAGGAGTTCTACTGAGGGCAATAGAAAAGATGTGATGGAAGATTTACACGAAAGGAACACCCCTGTCTCTTTGGTTGGATGTTATAGTGTTTGGGTGTGACAATGGGGACAAGTCAGGGGGAACAAGTGATTAGTACACCTGCTTCTCTTTAACTTTTATTGTATGTTGAAGAAGGATCATCTGTAAGTAGACATCCATATGCAGCCAGGCAGAAAGTTCTAAGACACTAGGATTCAATTTTAAGTTGGGAGAAAGTGGGATGTCCCTCTCCAGCCTGGAGCCTCAGTCATGGACTCGAAACAGCTCTTCGCAGAACTCCACTCTGGGTCATAGGCATGTGCACCAACAAATGAAGAAAAACTTTGGCTCTTAACAACTCTTCCTCAGACATGTAGCTCTCCAAGATTCTAATGACCCCACTTCCTTCCATCCAGCTCTCACCTTCTGACAAGCCCAACATCTCCCCCAGCAAGAGGACCTACATTTATAGATGAAAGATGTGCCCTGAGTCCTTGCCTAATGCTTTTTCCACCGGCTCCAGTCCCCACAGAGCAGAGCCTTCTGACCCTCCCCCCAGCTATGAGCATGCGCACTGAGCTCAGGGTAGGAAAGGCAGCCGGAGAGCTTGAAGACAGCCTTGCTTGGACATCAGGGCTGGGTCATAAAGGTGACTCTAAATCATTAGGGGACAGTTTAAAATACATTTAGCCCTTCAGAAAATACAAAATCAAAGAACTTTTTTTTTTTTTAGTATTTCTGCAAAAATGTGTTAAAATCAAAGGCTTGAACAGAGGATTCAGCTTCAGTTATGGAAACTCCACATCTGTATATCATACCTCGTTCCCCTGATAAGGCTGAATAAATAGATTGTGTCTAGGCTGATAGGAAATGACAGGGGAGTTGATGATATTGTGCTGGTGTTATGGCCAAGGCCCTGGAACACCTTTGCTTCTCCCAGTGGTGGGGATTCAGGGAACCAGGAGGAAAACGTCCATGGATGGAGGCACCCAAGGAAGCCGTGGAAGGGCTGAGTAGGATAGGGCTGTGTGACCCTCTGAGATCAGGTTGTCATGGATGGAGACTTAAAAAGACTAGTGATAGAAGGTGCCAGGTTCTTTGTGATGTTTCTTCTCCTTGTGTCCCCTTTCTTCCCTTCTCCTTCCTGGAATCTTCTGACAGGTGAGCTTTGAACCTCTTCCCAGTCCTGGGACCCAGTTTCTACCACTATCTCTGACCTGCCCCCACATTCTTGACACTCACTCCCCTTTCCTCATCTCTGATCTCTTGAGTCCTCCTTCTGCAGAGCTGGGTGAGCAGATCTGAGTCCAAGCCTTCCAGATGTAAGGCTGCTGAAAACCATGTGGTTATATACAGGATAAATACTTCTAGATTTCGCACACACAAAAAGAGTTGTTACTTTCTAAATTTTAAAGAAGAGGAAGCTAAGTCTATAAAACAATAAGAAAAAAATTCTACTTTTAGTGGGTTAACTTATAGGAATCTCTTCATTGTAGTAATAAAAAATACTGTTTTTAAAACTGCATGTCACTATGCCATTATTACTTCGTAAACTAAATTATTAAGCAATGAAGCCCTGGCTGGTGTGGCTCAGTAAATTGAGGACCGTACTGCGAATCACAGCATTGCTGGTTCAATTCCCAGTCAGGGCACATGCCTGGGTTGCAGGCCAGGTACCCAGTAGGGGGCACATGAGAGGCAACCACACATTGATGTTTCTCTCCCTCTCTCCCTCCCTTCTCCTCTATCTGAAAAAAATAAAATAAATAAAATCTTTAAAAAGTATTAAGGAATGAGAAATTTTAGAATAGAATAGAAAATATCAGGTGTATCACGCATAGTAAGAAAAAGCATTGTTGAAAGGAAAATGTAATTCAGTTAAATACATACAAAGGTATGAGAGTATATGAACAAGAATGCAAAGTTAAATGTGTTCCTTAGTGTAGGTGGTGGGCAAAACATGTGAGAACTACTGAATTCTAACAATTATACCTGGAAGTCAACCTGGGACCACATACGGGTGTCCACTTGGTCCGGGTGGGTGTAGCTGAAGTGCCCACATGAATGTTCCCTCTTGATAGAGCTTATTGCTGTTTGGGGACCAAGGTGAGTCTTTGGGCTCATGAATGGATTCCTCTACTTCCTCCAGTAAAATACTCACTTAGGAATTTGGATATTTCTGCAAGTCAGTTTGGGCCTGGACGGAGACCTCTCCCTCACGTGGGTAAATGGAGTAATTACAGAAATAGCCAACCTTCCTTCATCTAGTTGGACCCTCCTGTATCATCTTCTACTTCTGTAAGTGTGACTGTGAGCATGGCCTCTCCTAGTCTTAGAGGCATCACCTGCTTTCCATCTGTCTCTAATCTAGACTGTGTTCCAATTTCATTCAAAGGTAATGGTCTCAAGAAGCCTTCTCTCATATATGCTGATGAAAGATGTGGTTAAATTCGGTGGGGAAAAAGCCCCAAACATCCAGAAATATCTGTCATATCTTCACCATGAGAAAAGTTCTGCCACCACGGGGCTAGATTACCACCTCTTCAGCCACCAGTCCTACACTTCCTTTTCCCTTTTTATCCTTCTCTGTCTTCATAGCCAGGCTAAAAATATATACGTGCTAAAAATATATACGTACTGAGAATGATAGATATAATTTCTAAACTTCTCCTAGTCCAACGAAGTCCACTGCCAAGACCCTGATGGCATTCAGGGTCTAAAGATGAATTACACCTGCTATTCCAGGAAGCGTGGGGGATTCTTCAGTGGTTCCATACAGTGAACATTTAGAATATTTTATATGCTCCAAAATCCAATATAAGTCTTACTTTGATTATTAAGCTTATTGATTTTCAGAACTTAACTGTTCAAGCTGCTCTGGTATTAATCCCTTTGGAGCCAAACCATTGAATTCTGAGATACGCGTATGTATTAAGAATAGATTTATGTTTGCCACAAATGAAGGTCGACTTTTAAGCTATCACCTTTGCAGCTTTTGACATGCAATTCAAAGACTCCTGCCTACTTTAGCTTTTGTTAATGTGTCTCAATAGAAGAAACGGCCTGTGAAATGGAAGCTGGTGAACTCAGTTCCATGTGAGCAAAACGGCACATTGATCCAGGTTACCAGGGAAAATTCAGGAAACAGCTGAGAAATTCAGGAAACAGTGAGTTTTGGGGTTAATTGCTGTACGTGGTAAGACCTGCTTCACAGGTTTTTGCAGGCAGCACCTACATGGGCCAGCATATATTTTAGGTGCTTAATAACTGAGAGTTGTTGGCATTTTTATTTCCTTTTGTTATTCTCATCACTCCTGGCTAGGTTTGTTTCCAAGGTATGGTTTTTGTTATAAGAGGGAATTATGAGTGTGGATGGTTCAGTACAAAAATATCCCCTATTTAAGGACTAAAGACATCAATCTGTGCTTCCTCCTGTTGGGTCATCAATGCCTTTACTTAAATATTTACAGTGTATATTACCTCATGACGAAGGGGTGGTGTTTTAAACAGAGCTCAAATAGTTAAACCCTTTGAGCTTCCCCTCCCCCACCAAAGTCCTGAAGGACTTGAATTATCCAGGGGACATGCAGCAAATTTACTGTTTCAGAGCCCAGGCCTGTCTTTCAATGAACTGATTGCATTCCAGCAGCTTCCCTGGAGCCCAGTCTTCTTACAATCTTTTCAATAAAACATTCCAGCAATAGTCTTATCTATTTCTCTCCTTCTCACAAACTCAGATTTCTTAAAAGAACCGTTTCTACATTCACAACTTCTAGTTCCTCACCTCCTGTGTTAGGGACCAGGATAAGAAAGCTACTGTGACAAAGAAATCCAAAAATATAGTGGCTTATATGATTTAGAACTTCTTTCTTGTCGGGTAGTGTTCCAGAGGTAGGTAGTCCAGCCTGTTAGACACACAGGTTCCTTTTATCGTGTGTCTCCACCAGGCTCTAGAGTGCTGTCTTCAACTGAGTGATGAGAACAAGGATGACTCCAAGGATATGAACAACTGGAAGAATGGAGTTGCCATTAGCTGAAATGGGAAGATGGTGGGAGGAGCAGGTTTAGGGAGCAGAGAGGAGGAGCTCACTAGTAGTCATGTTAAGACCGAACATTCAAGTGGAAATATAAGTAGGTAGTTGGATAAAGAGATTGGGAGTCCAGAGGAGAGGATCAGGCTGTAGATACGACTTGAGGAGTCAGCAGTCATGGTCTTTGATGAAATCAACAAGGAAATAGTGTATATAAAAGAGAAAAAAGGACGAAAGACTGAGCCCTGGGTCACTCAAAAATGAGGAGGTTGGGAACATGAAACAGTCAATGAATGAAAAGCAGCAACTAGTAAGATAGTGGTATCCCTGGAGCCAGGAGAAGAACACGTCAAGGAGGAGGGAAAAATCAACTTGTCAAATGCTGCTCATGAGTCAAGTAAGGTGAGAACTGATTGGCTTCAGCTTCAAAGGGCAGGCTCATGTGTGGAGAGCGGAAGTGAAACTAAGCAGTACTGTTGTATTGGTTCATTTATTTTTTCATTCACTAATTCAGGAAGTATTGAATACACACAGTGCATCCTACATTGATGACATGTGCCTTTAGGAAAATAATTTAAAAAGACTATCCCTTGGATTCAATCCTGTACATAGTGCTGTTCCTTTCCAAAGATTACCCTCTATCCTGTTCTTCAGAATCAGTTCACTCCATTCACTGGACACACCAGCTGCTTTGGTGACCAAAAATGGTCACTCCTCAAGAGAAAGACCATATAGATAAACTACAGGTTAAACAATTAGAAAAGACACAAGCCAATAAAGAAATCTGGCTTAGTGTCGAGTAGGGAAGATGCACAAAACTCTGGGAGTAACTGGGCTGCTGTGAAAGTCCTCTCCAGTTTCCTGGGTCAGAGACGCCAGGACTATTTCATTGCAATGAGTGTGCACCAGCAGTCCCTACTGATGATTCATTTTAATGAAGTGGAACAATGGCGTAAATTAACCAAATCAGCGTTGAAATCACTACATGTGCTTATGCTCATATTAAAATGAGCTCACTTATCTGAACACATCTCAGCATGAAGGGTGGGCGTGCAGCCAGGAGGATGTCAGGGAGATGATAGCAATGCAGGACGTTAAAATCTGCCAGAGATAACTCACAAGGTAAAACTAAAGAAGTGGGTATAATCGTCTAGCTGGCATTAGACAGGCTGTTCTGAGGCAAACAGTTTCCTACCAATGAGTGGACAGAAGTCTCTGGTTCTGGTAAAAAAAAAAAAAAAAAAACTAGCTGTGTGATGTCAGGTACAGGGGGTCCCTTTCTGGACCTTCTACAGTAAAGTGAGGGTATTGGGCAAGAAGACTTTTGAGGTCTTTTTCACCTCTTACATTTCAAAACTGAAGTCTCCCAAATGTGCAAACAAATTCACTTCGTTGGTAATTAGGAAGCACTTTTTCAGCCCCACTGTTGGTTTTGCCCCAGATGCATGTGCGCATCACTAACGGTGCCAATGATTCTGTCCTGGGGATAAGCCTCGTGCAAACACAGCTTTACAGATTTGGACGTCTAATCGTGTGGTTACTTGCTGCCTCTAACTCACACTCTCAGAAGGATTTGTCCCCTAGGTGCCTGGTCAGGGCAAGACAGTGGGATGGCTGTAAGTGGGATGGTATAAGTGAACATTCTGTTTCTCAGCGAAAGAAAGACGACGGCAGATGTGTGGGATCAGCGCTGTGGCAGAGATCTGGTAGTGATGACACTCCTAATATGTGCAAGTGCACAGCTTCCTGTTTCACTCTGCGGTTTCTTGCGCAAACTTCCAAATGAATTCTTGGCACGCTTTGCGGGCGGATGTTGTTGGAAATCCATGCTGGGCTCCACGTCCATTGTGTGAATTGCATACAACACAGTGGAAGCATTGTTCTTTACTAAAGTTTATTAGTGGAATTCACACAAAGCCACTTCAGCACGTCATTCTATCTTGGAAACTGAGAGATCCTATGAAAGATATGATCTTGAAAATAAATTAGTGTGTGTGTATGTGTGTGTGAGATGACACAATCGCAGCCTGTTAGTTTATCTCCTGTAGGAGATTTTCCTCCAGGTCCTCAAAGATAGGATTGACTTCCCCAAATTCATACACTGACAAGTGGGAAAACTGGGATTTGAACCCTGACTTCCTAACTCAGAGTTAACTCTCTCATACATCCCAAGCCACAGTGATAAAACTCAATGACCTTCCCTTTGACACTATTTGAACTTTGGACATCACCAGGCTCAAGGTGAGTTCAACCCCTGGACTCCCCAGTTAAATGAGCTGAGAAATTACCTTCTTTGCTAGAGCTACTTTGACTCTGGTTTCTGTCACTTGTTAACATATTTTCATAATGATATATGAGCTCTTCCATTGTGTCAATAAGTGTGTGGCTATATAGGAATTATAATTTCATATACTGATGGTTGAACTATGTGCCAAGTGCTGAAAGTTTTGCATATATATTCATTTACGTTCAAAACACTGAGGTAGATATTTTTATTGTCCCCATTTTCCAGATGAGGCCCAGAGGCCTTAGGTATCTTTCACAGGGTGAATTATCCAGTAAGATTCAGAGCTAGAAGTCAAACCCCACAGTCCCCACTGACTGACCTCGGGATGCCCAAACACAGGGCACACCGGGGACTTCTAGGGAGCAGTCAGTGAGATGGGACTAAGCTCGGGGACCTTGGATCACAGTGAGGGAGCTCAGGTGTTTTGGGAAAGTGGCGGATAGCAGCACCCAGTTGCTGAACAGGAGGCTGGAGCGACGCGATAGGAGGGTGTCTGGATGCACCGTCTGGCCCAGGAAAGCAAAAAGGATAAAACTTACAGGAGGTCGAGTCAGGCCCTCTTGTCCCCACGTCACCCTTCATGTGCAGCTATAACCTAAGCAGTATTTAATTGTATAGCTTCTCGGGATTTATCGCCTTTTAGAACTTTGAAAATATGATATATGAGACCATGTTATTTTAAGATTTCAATTTGCACTTTTTTGCTAGTGAGATTGTTGCTATATTGCCAATATATGGTCCATTAGACTTGCTCAGCCGTATGTGTATTAGGCCACACGTACTCTTTGATGGCAAATGACAGAAACCCAACAGATCTGGGGACTTAATGAATCATACATGTAGGAAGCCGGGGTGGGGTACACTTACTTTTAGGCAAGTCTACATCCAGGACTTGGACCACAAACTGTCTAATTAGGAAATCACATCTCTCTCTCTCTCTCTCTCTTTCTCTGTTTCTGTCTTTCTCCCTCTCTCTCTCCGTCTCTCTCTCTTCCCCTCCCTCCCCCTCTCCCTTCCTTCCCCCACCCAACATATAATGGTCTGTTTCTTAGCCAGGCTCCAGGCTCACATTGAACTCACAGCTAATGATTTCCGCAGAAAAAGGAAAGGTTCCTTTTATTTTAGAGCATAGGCAACAGCTTATAGCACCTGAAAAAAAACCTGTCTCATCGAGAACCTGCCAACCCCTTGGATTAATCAGAGTGTTAAGGGCGAGGCAATCTGACTGAGCACATGCTAAATCTTCAGGTAGGGAAGGTGGTAGTGACCAGTATTTTCCCGAAGGAGAATTATGCTAACGAGAGAGAAAGGACACTAGGCTGGCAAAACTGAAGATGACCACTAAAATACCCTTCCTGTTTAAAAAGTGTTCAGCTTTTTACTCGTCTAGAAGAGCTCTTTCTATATTAAGAATATGAACCTTCCATCTGCACTGTACAAACTGTGTATGTTATTTCAGTTTGTCACTTTTCTTTCCACTTTATTTATGGTATACTACTTCCTCTTACAGTAATTTAATTTTTTTTTACATGAGCCCCCATATGCAGCTCTTCCTTAGAGCTGCCACTATGGAGTGCCTCCCCCAAGACTCCCCATCTCATCTTCCATCTCAGCCTACAGACCTGAACAGATAAAGACACTAAAGCTTTAGTTCCCTGTCGTCCTCAATGAGATTTCCAGGCATCAATTCATTTCCCCATCTGTAGAGTAGGTAACAATAGTATTTCAAGGGTGCAGAGGTATGTAGGAGAATGCCCTTACTTTTGGGAAGTACATACTAAAGTATCAGGAACTCCGTGGTTTATCGAAGTCTATGATTCATTACTGGTTCATCTAAAATATTAAGGAATGAGAGAGATGAGTAGTGTTAGATAGTGTGAAATGTTAACAGTATTGAGTCTGAGCGGTGGGTAAATGGATGACCATCATACTACTATTTCTACTTTTCTTTATTTGAAGTCTCTCCTCATTAAAAAGTTTTCAAAAGAGAGTGAAAGAAGGGGCACTGGACAGTTGTGGAGCATGTGAGTTCTTTACCGTCCCTGTCTTCCTCTCCACCAGTGCCACTGACGGTCTGGCCCCATGGCCGGGTGGGGGTGCGGGTCCCAGTGCAACACTATGGAGTGCACGCTGCAGGCACTGCCCCTGGCAGAGCTGTTGCTGCTGAAAGTGTATGGGGGGCGGGAGGGGGCGGTGTTGATGCCCTGCAGGGCTGCGGACCTCCGTGAAGCCTCACTCCCAGCTACTGCCCGGGAAGCTGACCAAGGCAGTGACCATGCCCGCTGAAGATCTGCGTGTGTTTTGAGTTCTATAGCTTCTTGAGGGGGCTCAAGTCACATTTTCCACATGTCTCATATTTTGCTCAGGAAATTTAAGTTGAATAAGAGCCAGCTTTTGATTAAAAAGGAAAAAAGAAAACTTGCCCCAGAGCTTGCTAACATTGATTCAGGAGAGAAAAAAAGTGAACTCCTTGACAGGCTTAGTTCTGTTCAAAAGGGATGTGAAAACTGCAGTTACCTTTGAAGAACACTAACTAGCCTAGAGAAAGAGTCATCAGAAACCTGGAGAATCTGGGAAAAGTTTAAGGAAGAAATAACTTCCAGAGAATGAGACTTGAATGAAGAAAGCTCTAAATGTGCAAAGCAAGAGCACTTCGTGGCTGAAATTATAAGAATGATCCACTCACTTGCCCTGACTGGTGTGACTCAGTGGGTTGGACATTGTCCCTCAAACTGACAGGTGGCCTGTTAGAGTCCCGGTCAGGGCACATGCCTGGGTTGCGGGCCAGGTCTCGGAAAGGCAACTGATGGATGTTTCTCCCTCACATTGGTGTTTCTCTTCCTCTCTTTCTTCCTCCCTTCACCTTTCTCTAGAAATAAATAAAATCTTTAAAAAAAGTGACCTACACGCGGGAAGATGAATTGAGTCTTCACGTCACAAGCAGCTTTCTGACAGAATGTCAGGCCAGCGGCCGACCCCTCTGTGGTCTCTCACTGGCAGGCGGACCTTTATGTTGAGAACAGCTTTGTCTCCCCTGCACGTGGGCCTCACCTGGGCGACATTCACCCATATCCTCCTCCCATCTCAATTCATGGTTGCCAGTGGACCCAAGGGGACAGTTTCTGCAGAGGACCCCTTTCTACTTCTCTTTCCCTCTCCCCTCCTCTAGGTGCCTCACCATCACCTCTCCCACATCCTGAAGGCATACCTTGGTCCCCGTCGGCTTCAGAACTTGGCAAACCCTGTACTCACCACATTTTGATAAGAAAAAAATATTTCAGCACTCGGACTTGCTCAGGACTTGCCACACTCGCTAGAACTTGTATGAGTCACGACGCCATCCCACCAGAATGTTTCATCATTCGGTACTCAGCGCTTTCGGCACTCATCGTGAGTTCTGTAATGAGTTAATGATGGGGACTGAGGTGCCACCGTAGATTCATTATAGACTAACTCAATCTTCAAACAAACGAAATATTCCAGAATCAAACTGAAAAAACTTGGGGCCTCATTTTAATCTCTTTTTGAAAAAAAATAGCCTTGAAATGATTTATCTTTCATTATTGATTGAAGAAAGTGCTGCTACTTTAACACTTTTGCTCAAATTGAGCTTGAGAGGACAGTGGTTCTCAACGTTTTGAAACTAGTATTTACATAACAGCTTATAGGTAATATTTTCATTTTTACTCTATAGTTAGTATAAAGATTCTACTTGATTTCCATTATTTTAATCTCAACAATAATAGGAATAATATGTGTGATTGAGATATAGTTGTTATTTTGAACTACGGGAAAAGCTTTGTGCCCTGGCTGGTGTAGCTCAGTGGATTGAGTGCTGGCCTGTGAACCAAAGGGCTGCTAGTTCGATTCTGAGTCAGGACACATGCCTGGGTTGCGAGCCGGGTCCCCAGTGGGGAGTGTGTAAGAGGCAACCACACACTGATGTTTCTCTCCCTTTCTTTCTCCCTCCTTTCCCCTCTGTCTATAAATAAATAAAATCTTTTTTAAAAAGAGTTTTGTTTGCTCAGAGATGCATTGACTGTAGTTATAAAGCAAGTGTGAATTTTAATTTTTATCTAAATGAATGTGAGTAGTGATTGGTCTCAAAGGTACCCCTGCACTCTGAGGCTCGTTGCAGCTTTACTTACAATAGCCAGGATACCGTAACAACCTGAATGTCATCAGGGGATGGATGGACAGGGAAAATGTGACATGCAAAACAGATAGCAAACATGTGTTATATAGTCATATACGAACAATGGAATATTATTCTGCCCCCCCAAAGAAGGAAATCCTCCCTTTGCCACAGCACGGTTAAACCTGGAAAACATGATGCTCAATGAAATGAGCCAGTCGCAAAAGTACAGATACGGCATTTTTCTATTTTTTTTTTAAGATTTTATTTATTTATTTTTAGAGAGAGGGGAAGGGAGGGAGACAGAGAGGGAGAGAAACAGCAATGTATGGTTGCCTCCCATGTGGCCCTCACTGGGGACCTGGCCCGCAACCCAGGCATGTGCCCTGACTGGGAATCGAACCAGGACCCTTTGGTTCCCAGCCCGCGCTCAATCCACTGAGGTATACCAGCCAGGGCGGCATTTTTCTATTTTTGTGAGGTATCTAAAATAGTCAAACTCATCGAAACAGAGTGGGAAGGAGGTTGCCAGGGCCTGGGGGCAGGGGGAGGTGGGGAGGTGCTCTCCCGACGGTAGAGTTCAGTCCTGCAGGAGGGGTACATTCCACAGGTCTGCTGTGCAATATTGCGACACGCTCAAAGCCAGATAAAAATGGAATTCCTGAGTCCTTTTTTTGCTGTGGTATTATTTTCATTAAGGCCAGAAATGTGCATTTTTACCTTCTTTCCAGAAATGTGCATTTTTGCAGGAAATTCACTCAGGATGGAGAGTTCCCACATCGCTCCTAACTCCCGCATATATTGGAGACGTTTTTTAATTTCCTTAGGTGAGAAGGGACAAGAATTGGGGCCAGTCACAGTTGCTGACATTCAAGTACTGTTCTTCGCAGAGATTTGCATTCAGCATCTGTCAACAAAAAGCCTTAAAACTCCTTCCAGCCAGCAGTCTGCTGCGTTATGGTCCATGAGAGCTTTGCCCTGTCTGAGGACAGTGCTGAGGAGTGACAGAGGGGCACAGGCGGGCCAGCGACCTGGGGCTTTCCAGAGGCACACGTCACGAGCACCTGACACTGTTTTTAGGACTCTCAGCCTTCTTCCCGCTGCTCCACATATGACGGCCATCTCGATGAATGTGCATGTTCCTCTCATATGAATTTAAAGTCTAAAATGAAATCCATTTTCTTTTGGACTTGCTGTCCTTCTGATGCCACCACTGTGGCTGCAAAAAAAAAAGTTACACAGATTCATTTTTAATAATTTCCTTAAGAGAGAGGTCAAGGGAGCTTTCCTGGGCAATTCCTTGAGAGCTAATTTGGGGGTAATTTATCTGTACAGGCTGCTCTGTCAAGTTTGGTGGAGTGAATGGTTGTCCCCATTCCAGAATATCTGTGACAGGAATAGACCCCCATCTGTCAAAAGGATCTGAATGCCATTCAGCAGAAAGACAGTTTAATTCAAGGGTCAGCTCCCCCACCCCTTTTTTCTCTTTGTATCAACCAGCACCTCCTCTGACTCTGAAAAATGTCATGGTGTAGTGGAGAGATCATGAACTTGTAAGTCAGCAAATCGGAATTTGAATCTTGAAATTGCCACCCATTATCTGTGGGCACTCAGAATTACTTTATTTTTCTGAACTTCCCCTTTTGATCATGAAAGAGAGTTGCTGGGAGAATGAAGTGAGAGAATGTATGGTGTGTAGAGGGCAGGAACTTCATAAATTATGTTTTTCCTCTGCTCGCTAGCCCACACTTAAGAAGTGCTGAATGACAATGTCAGGTGGAGGTCAGTGTACGCGGTGGAACAAACAAAACCCAGCTGATAATTTACACATTGATTCATTGTCTCATTCATTCAGTTAATACCCATGGACTGAGTGTTGTCTTGGTATTGTCCAGAGAGCTGGGAACTAGACATAAGCAAGATTCAGACCCTGCTACCCCATCCCAGCATCTTCCCTGGAGGAAGTGAAAGGCAGACACTTCTCAGTAGTCAAACTCAGAGGTGTAAGTGCTGAGCTAACTCTCAAAACCAAAATAGGGCTGATGTCCCGAGGCCATTTGTACTGGTCAGCATGCTCAGAGCCAGCCCTGCTCAGGCCCCTCAGTCTCCTGGTGATGAGGTCAGACCACTGCTTTGCTGATGGGCAGAGACAGGGCTCCTAAGATGTGAGAAGCTTAATACTGCCTGGCTTATTGGGTGGTTTGTGGAAATGACTGAGACTTCCTTCTCTTTTCAAAGGCTTTTGAGGGCAGATGAGATGGCTGCAGACTGAGGCTGGGGGACCTGCTGGGATGCTATGAAATGCGTTTGTCTCCTTTGGCAGGCCGGGACTCAGTGGAGGGAGGTGTGTGTGCGGCGTGTGCTTTTGCCTGTAACGTGGCCAATGTTTACTTTTGAGTGACCTCACAGGAAAAAACAAGCGTGCCCTTTGACTCTGGCTGCTGTCATTTATACATTTTCTAGGCTGCCTGTTTTCAGAATCATCACTCTTGTTTCAGAACAATTAAAGTGTAAGTAGAAGAAAATAATATCACGAATTGGTTGACAAAGGAAAAGCTTTCTGGATAAGAATAGAGGTCATTTTTTGAGTGTTTACTTATCTACTCATTGCTTGTCCTCATGGTTTACCTCAATCCTCAGGACAACGGCATGAGGTTGATATGACAATCTTTGTTTCGCTTGTGGGTAAAACTGGGATCTGAGAGGTAAATATTTTGCCCAAGGTCACACAGCTAGAAAGCGGCAAAGCCAGATCTGTCTGCACAGTGCTTTCTGCCGTGGGACCCACGCTGTATGACATCAATGACGTGTATGTGTGGTATGTGAGACGTGTGTAATTGAGCACGCACAAAGTGCTGCGGGAGCCCCACCATGCAAACAAGTCACTCTCCTAGGAAGGCCACGAGATGTATCACAAGACAGCCGTCTCATTTTAGAGGCAAGAAAATAACGCAGTGAGACCCAGAGAGGTTGTGACTTGCCCCAGGTGGCAAAGTGGCAAAGTGAAAACAGTGCCAAAGGCTCAAGCGGTGCTTTTCCCATACATAAGAACATGCTATCTTATCATGCCCAAAGTGCCGGGGCTCCACAGCTAAAACTAGTTTTTAGGCCAATGAGAAAGTGAAAGACCAAAGTCTAATGGTGCCGGGAGGAAGCTGGGTCCCCAAGCCCTTTGGTTTACTCCAGACTGGTTGCTCCCAAGTGGCAGTTCCTCTCCGCCTTGGATCAGGCGTCCAGGCAGAAGCCGAATATGGCTGTGATGGGGTGGTGTTCAAAGGAGAGCCCATCAGCTTCTGACTCCAAGACCAGGGGGAAAGTCTGAGGCGTAGGTGGAAGGGCAGCATGGGAGATGGGGGAGAGGGGTAGACTGGTTGCCATATGCTAATGCACCGTCTGAGTGTCCCAGCTACCCACTAACTCATGACAAAATCACCCCCACATTTGGTGGGATAAAATCCATTCTCTAGTGATCATGGATGCTGTGGGTCAAGAATTCAGACAAGGTGCCCCAGGGATGGCGCATCTCTGTTCCGTGATGTCTGAAGACTCAGCTGGGATAACTCAAGGGGCTAGTGGCTGGCCAGATACTCTTTTTCCACATGAGCTCTCCATGTGGCTAGCTGGGCCTTCCTCATAACTGGCATTCTCAGGGCAGAAGAACTTCTTATATGGCAGCTCAGGACTCCGAAAACCAAGGCAGAAGCTACCAGTCCTTTGAAAACCTAGTCCCCGATCACGTTTGCCATAATCTATTCATCACATTGTCCTGGCTCAGCCCAAATTAAAGGGAGTGTAGATAGATCCCACTTGGCCTTTAATGGAAGGAGTATCAGAGACTTTGGGGCTCTCTCTAGCCAGAACATTGTGTCATTGGAAGAGAACACGAAGAAAAAGGTCTCTGCCTCAGTCACTGTTCCAGTAAAGACCTAGGCTTGGCCAATCCAACAACGGAAAGTAATAGGAACATTAAGATCTCCTGAGTCCAAGAGTTCAGGAAAGCCCAAGGTAATTAAGAGGTGACAAAGGAAATAAGAGCAGTTGCACCTTTGAGGCGATATAATATAGCAGAGAGGACTGGTTTAACAGTCAAGACTGCTACTAACTTGTGGTGCGATTGGCGGCAGGTCTGCCCAAAGTGTCCCTGTGTGTGGAGAGGGACGGGTGACCCTGCCAGCCTTGTGGGAGTGGCTGTGACGCTGAGAGAAGATGGTGTCTGAGTGGCCCCCTGAAACAAACCTTGAAATTGGAGTGTGTGTGAAAATTGTGTATTAGAAACCTTTATCAGTAAAAAAAAAAAACAATCAGTCGAGAAATAGGAAATTGAGACAGGTAGGTGAAGGAGGCCAAGTAAGAGTGAGGTGTCGAGTCGCATCTCAAGGACAGTCATTTTGGCTCAGTTTCATGAAGTGCCTGCACGGGAGAGCGTAAGTCACAACATCCAGGAGGAGCAAGGGGCCTGGGGAATTTCTACCCCTAAAACTCTGCCCTCGGTGCTGTCTTAGGTAAAGGCTGCCCCGGAGGGTGTAGATTCACAAGCATTTCCAGCTCCTCCTGTGCTCAGTAGGGTGGGCTCCTGCAGGCTGAGGGCAACCTTCAACAACAGGATGCAGTATGGGGACTAAAAAGCGACACCAAGCCAGTGTGCCAGAAAATGATAAGGAGACCGGAGGGGTATGAGAAAAAACTGCAGCAGAGTTACAGGTGGTACAGATAAACCACTCAGCGTGGTGTGTGGTCCGCGGTAGTCCCTGAGTAAAAACAATTCTTCTTTCTTCTGATGTGTTATTGGTGAATAATGGCAAATATTTTGTATTCCCCTGGGTTGTGGAGGAAAGGACACTGGTAGATAAAGTACGGGTTCCCCCATAGCTTCGTTAAAGCCCCACAGGCCTTGCTGTCTTTGTCTGTGTCATCTGTTTCATACCACTGTTGTGATGGATGGGAAGGCTTACCTTTCCCAACTCAAAGCCGGGGGCAGGAGAATAGCTTTTCATTTATTCATCTCCTCCACCAGCCACCTCCGCTTGTCAGTGGATTGTGTGTCTGCCAAGCTGGTGCTACTGGGGCCCAAATTGCTTCTACAGTTTAATCATCACCCATAGATGTGGCAGAAGGGGACCTGGCTCCAGCATCCGATCTCTTACTAGAATGGCTAGGATTCTCTCCTATGGCACTCTCTGCCCGCCCTTTATATTTGTCATCAGTATATCAGTAACATAAAGCCAGCATGTTCAAACAATCCCAGTCTCCTTTTCTCTTTGGAATCTTCAGAGCCTTGGCCCAAACTCTCCCGGCAGAGAAATTCCCTTGACGTGGCTGCTGCGTGTGCTTCTCAGCCTTAACCGCGGTACCTCCCCAAGTGCTTGTCCCATGGGTTTTATAAAGGATGGTTATGGGGGAAGGGTCAAGTCAAGGATCATGTGTGGAGGACCCATGGACAGGGACAACGGGGTGGGGAGGATTGAGTTTGGGGGTGGGTGGGGTGGGGAAGTGTAAGCAGGGGAGTGGGACCACCATAATTGAACAACAATAAATTTTTTTTAAAAAAAAAAGGATGGTTATGGGGTGAATTGTGCTTCCCCTCAAAAAATACATGTTGAGGTCCCACCTCCTCATAATGTGACCTTATTTGGAAATAGAGACTTTACAGAAGTAATCAAGGGACAATTAGTGTGGGCTCTACTACAATATAATTGGTGTTTTCCTGAAAAGGGAAATGTGGGCACAGAGACAGACATGCGCAGAGGGAGGCACACAAAGAGGAGCCCAGGTGATGACAAGGTAGAGACTGGAGTGAAGCATCTACAAGCCGAGGAGCTCCAGGGATTGCTGGGAACCACCAGAAGCCAGGAAGAAGCAAGGCAGTGTTACCCTGAGCTATCAGAGAGGTCGTGGCCCTGCCGAAACCTTGATTTCAGCTTTCTGGCCTCCAGAATTGGAGAGAATACATTTCTGCTGCTTAAAACCACTCAGCATGTGGAAGTTAGTTACAGCAGCCCTAGCAAACCAATACAGCTGGGATCTGATACCTCTGAGAACTGGCCGAAGGACGCTTGAAAACTGCTTCCCGTTCTCTGGACTTCAGCATCCTCATATGGAAAATGTGGAGAATGGATTTCACAGCTATGACGGATTGTATTTTGCAAAGACATCCTCAACAATGCTTCTCATCACACATGGTCATATTAACACTGATTAAGATGAGGTCTATGCCCTCTCCCCTTAAATATTGGTGAGCATGTGACTCAACCGTATCTAATAGAATGAGGCGGAAGTGGCACAGTGTGATTTCTGGACATAAAAGCTTCCAGCTTACCTACTGGAACACTTGCTGTGGAGCTCTGAGCCACCACGTGAGAAAGAAGCCTGACTCTCCTGACGCTGCCATGCTGGGAGGAAGCTCGGGACATGTGGGAAGCCACACGCAGGTTTTCCAGCTGACAGCCCTAGCGGAGGTCCCAGCAGATGGTCAGCATCCATCACCGGACAAGTAAATGAGGATGTCCCCAGATTATTGCAGGAAGTCTCTCCCAGCCATAGAACCTTCCCAGGGACCCCAGTCATCCTCAAGCAAAGGAAAGCCATTTCCACTGTGTTCTTCCTGAATTTCTGACCCACAGAATCCTGAATATAACTAGTTAAGCAGAAAGTATAACTGACTCTCCCAGGTGTCTGCCAGATCTTACCGCTTAGAGTCTGAAGACTGACCTGCGAAGATTGGGAAGAGTAGGAGGGCCCTGGGACCGGCCTGGTCCTCCGGCTCTTCTCCTCTCCTCTTGCAGGAGTTAAGGATCTAATACCAAAAAGGAGAAAGGACTCATGGACAGGGACAAAAGTGTGGTCATTGCTGAGGGTGGGGGTGACATATGGGGACTAAATGATAATGGAAAAAGTACAATAAAGATTAAATTTATAAAAAAGGAATCTAATACCAAAATAAGTGCAGGTTTTCAGGACACCTCTAATTAAATCTTAGATGTTACATAAATCTAATTAAAGGTTGGTGTGACCCTGCTTTTCACAAGCCTTTTCAAGTATGTTGGCCCAAATTCCATTCAGTTCACAAGTCTGCGGTGACTCTCATTCTGATGGGACTTCCTCTGTGCTCATTCTGCTTCCTTCTGACCACTGCCATTTCACTTATTTGGGATCCAGTTCATTCATTCCACAAAATTATTTTTTGTCAACTATGTATAACTATTATGCTAGGTTTTGGGAGGCATAGGGAAGGTATACAAAGGTCAATCAGCCACTGATCTTTCTCTTAAAGGAATTTATATTGGAATGAGAGAGTTAAGACATATCCAAAGAACTCCCTCCCAGAAAGAAGGCAACGTGCTGAGAGTGCCATGCAAAGAGAGGTCACTCCCTGCTTTCTGATGCTGAGGCTGGGACTCAGCAAAATGCAGTTCCAGTCTTCCAGCTGCAGAGTTAGGCTCTGCCAACAGGGGACGCTAGAGGAAGGCCGCTGCAAAAGGAAAGGGGGATGGGCTTCACCTGTTTGCTTTCTGTTCTGTGAGCATCACCCCAGCAATGCTTCTCCCCGCTGGCAGCAGCACATTGATGGTGGCAGTACACTCCTGCAGCAGCAGGAGGCCAGTCTCTCCAACATTCCAGAACCCACCTCACTGTCACCTCTCACAGGTGCCAGTGCCAGCCTGCAGGCGCCCAGTCCTCTGAGGTCTGGAAGCTGGCCCCACAGCACCCTCCTGTAAGTCTGTAAGCCCTAGGGGTGTTGGCCGCCTCCTGCAGTGGTTACCTTAGTAAAACGTTAGTGTTTCCTCTTTACCCTTTTAGTGACGTAGTTAACAATCTTTATATTAAAGTCTCTGTTAAAAAAAACTGGTGCGACGTTGGTGAGGATGTGAAATTTGAACCCTTGTGCACTATTGGTGAGAATAGAAAGTAGCGCAGTCGCTAGGAAAAATGGTATGGTGGCTCCTCAAAAAGTTAAAAATAGAATTTCCCATATGATCCAGCAACTCCACTTCTGGGTATAAGCCCGAAAGAACTGAGAACAAGGCCTCAAAGAGATATTTACACACCAATGTCCATGTACAGCATTATTCACAAGAGACAGGTGGAAGCCACACGAGTATTCATTGACAAATGAATGGATAAGTGAAATGTGGTATATACATAAATGCAATGTCACTTAGCCTTAGAAAGGAAAGAAATCATCCAGTATCAACATGGATAAACCATCAGGACATCATGCTATGAAGTAAGTCAGATACAAAAGACAAATACTACATTATTCCACTTACGCGAGGCATCTAGATTAGTCAAGCTCACAGAAACAGGAAATGGAATGGTGGCTCCCGGGTGCTGGGGGATGGGAAAATGGGAGTTGTTTAATGCGTATAGATTTCAATTTGGCAAGATGAAAAAGTTCTGGAGATTGGTTGCACAACAACCATTTTGGTACTGTGAATATTAACAGTACCAAACCATGCACTTAAAAATGGTTAAGATGGTATATTTTATAGGTGTATTTTACCACCATTTTTAAAATGGTATTATTTCTGTCTCCTGAACAGACCCTGAATTATGGAGCAATTACAGAAACTTTTGTATTAATTGTAGGGCAGGTAGAGAGGAAGTAAAGAACCAGAGGAACAAACTGCTTAGATCCCAGTGGCTTCACACAGTAAAAGTTCATTAACAAAGAGTGGCTCTGCTCCATGGGGTCACTAGGGACTCTTCACATCTTCTGAGCTCACCATCTTCAACACATGACCTCAAACACCACCCCAGAAGGAAAAGAAGGTGCAGAGAGAACGTCCAGAGGATTTAGGGCAAGGGCAGTCATACAGGTGTGACATTTGCCAGATTTTCCGTTGGTCAGAATTCAGTCACCAGACTCAAATTTAACTATAAGGGCTGCTGGGAGGTTCCTTTTCCATAGAGCATGGGGGGGGGGGGATGAATGAATACACAACAGTGTTGTTACTGCAGCTTTACAGACAGAAAGGTAAGTGGGCTGAACCTTGAAAAATGAGTCCTTTCTTGTATTCATCTTTGTATTTCTTGCCTTTAGCAAAGGTTCTAGTACAGAGTATATTCTTGATAAGTGTTTATTGGATGGATAAATAGAAATTCAGCTTTCTATAACCTTTGAACCACAGAGGGGACTAGAAAGAGAATCAGCCTATTCTATTTCTAGCAGAATTATTGCCTGATGTCTTCTTTTGGGCTTTAAGAACATAAGCCGGTGCTGATTGTCATCGCTCAGCATTTTCTCTTCTTTCAGCGTGAGAAATAGACTCAGAGAAATTCATGAGTAGCTTGCCTCCACAGCTCAGTGATGGAGGGTGAGCCAAGAATCATAATCCCAAAGCGGAACATAGTCTGACAGACCATCATGAACCCGCCTATGAAGTCCCTTGCTCTTCAGTCAGTGTGAGTCCCTGATCCCACCCAACTTCTGACACAAGTGCTGGGTGTGTGGAGAGTAAATCATGCATATCTTGAGACATGCCTTGTTTGTATCATTGAGCCTGTGGAAGCTTGCCCATGTATGAAGGCATTTATTCTTTTGGTTTTTTGGCTTGTTTGAGGAGATATTAATAAAAGTAAAGCCAGTAAAAGCAAAATGGTTGTAATTAATGCTAATAAAGGGAAGAACCAGATTGCTGAGTGCATCTGTGCAATCTGGCTTTTTGAGATGTTGGCAGGGATTTTATTACTGGTAAGTGGGAGAGAGTGAATGCAGGGCCGTTACCCGTTTCTAACACGCTTACACACAGATAATGACGGCACGGTTTCTGTCTCCAGGCCTTGGGCAGCTGCCCAGTAGGCTTTGTGTAACAATGTGGTCAAGGGTAATCTGGGCGAGAAAATTGTTCTTGATGCTCTGCACTGCAAGTACCCCTACTTGGAGCCCATGTTTTGGTTACCTACTGCTATGTCACTAGCTTGCTGAACTCAGCGACTTAAACAACAGTTTGCTGTGTTTGTAGATTCTTTGGGTCAAGAATTCAGAAGGGCACAGTGGAAATGCTTGTCTCTTCTCCATGATGCTTAATTCTTTGTCTTTGTCTTCTCCTGACATTCAATTCGTTGTCTATGTTCACCAGATCATTCTCTATTGAATTCCAGGGGAAATCTAAGGGTGGCATCCCATGCTCTGGGAATTAGGAGGAGGCATCAGGAAGAGAGAAGAAGTAATCCTGGCGACCAGGGTAACCCTGAGCAAAATTAAATATACACTGCACTGAATGGTTTCATGGAGGGAACAGCACTGGGCATCACAATCTAACATTTGGTGGAATTAGAATCATGGAGACCCTTGCAGGTGGAGGTGTTGAGTAATGGCTGGGAGGGGCATGAGGGAGGCTTCTGGGTACTAAAAATGGGACTTGCTAATCTCAGTTGTGGTTATGGGGGTGTATTCTGTGAAATTCCATTTATCTCTCACGATTTGTACACTTTTCTGTATGTACACTACACTTTAATTTAAAAGTTTACCAAAAAAATTACCACCCAGAGCATGTGTGTATAAGTGTGTGTGAAGACTTTCTGTAAATAAGTATTAAGGATAATTTATACATATTATTACCTGACTAATACCTGACTAATGACCTAGATAAAAAATAAAATATAAAAATGATTTCAGTGGTAGGAATTGGCGCGGAGAGTTGCCAGCTTTATGCCTGGGAAAAAATTATGATTATGAACCTCAAAGTAGTTGAAATTTGATGCAGGGGATTAAATATGGATTCTTCTCATCTCCATTTTCCTAAGCCTCTCTCAACTCTCTGGTCTAGGCACAGGGGTAAACCTGGGATGCTTCTGGAACTCCCAATAAACTGCTGGGCTCATTCTTGTTCTAATCAGTCACGGGTTCATTTCCAATCTACTCCTGGAGGAGCTTTTACACAGCCTATTTCTGTGACTCTTTTGATCTGTTGCAAACCTAGGACTCCAAAAGGCCATTTGAAAAGCAAGGGAGGAAGACAGCCCAGGAGAGAGGCCACATGCCTTTCATAAGTCCTGCAAGTGGAAAATTACAGCTGGTCTTTTGAAACTCTTGTGCAGGTAGGATTTGGTGACTAAAAGTGAGGTATTTGAAGAAGATGGTTTGATTTCCCACTGTGAGGCACTCTGAAAAAAATAGACATTTTGAGCTCAGATCTGACATCCTCCATTTCATCCATTATCCCTAGCCAAGTGATATCCCTTTTACAAAATTCCCAAGTACAGGAGCTAATTGTAGTAGTCCCCCCACATCTTTTTTTATGATCGAAACTTAGGGCAGTACAGTGTGCTTGTTATGCTGATAATCAAATAGCAGTTGGTCTGCTTTATAAACAGAAGATCTATTCTTTCATACTCAAAGTCATTCATGTTATTCAGTAGGAAGCCTCACCCTAACACTCACAGCTCATCTTTGGTACTTTTACCTTTAAGATTAATATTGGTTATATATTATATTAGTTATTTATTGCTGTGTTGCAGCTTGTCTCTGAGTTATTTGGGCAGAGCTTGGAAGTTATGGCTCATCCTCTGGGGCAACTTGACTGGAGGCTGGATGACACACTTTCAAGATGGCCCACTCACGTGCCAGGCAAGCTGATGCTGTCTGGCAGAGTGGAATTCAGCCAGGGCTGTAGGTCAAGAGATTCAGTTCCCCTCTACAAGCTTCTTAGGCTTTTCTCATGAGTTTCCAAGAGAGGGTGCTCCAAAAAGGCAAGAGAGAAGTACAATACATGACTTTTTATGATCTGGCCTTAGAAGTCATAATGTTACTTCTGCCATACACTTGTTAAAAGAATAGGTCTACCGAGATTCAAGAGGAGGAGACATAGACTCGATCTCTTGATGAAAGAATGCCAGTGTTCTAAAAGAGCCTTGGGAGGTAGGAGATATTGTTATGGCCATCTTTGGAAAATGCAATGTGCTGTGTATGTTGAAACAGTGGCTAACACACAGGACTGACATGATGATCACCAAAAAAGTGTGTATAGAGGTATGTGTGTGAGGTGAAGGGCCTTTCATTACCTTTCCACATACATTCATGATAGAATTTCATGCTAGTCACCGGAAGGAGGATCAAAGGACTACTTCTGATCTCTCACTTTACACTCCCTCGTCCTTTCCTCCCCAAGGAAGAAAGTATGGCTAATTTCCAGGCCATTGCATTAAAACACAGACTGGGCTGAGTTTTTCTCTCTTAAAAGAAAGCCAGAGACAAATACACACAATAGGTATTTGGAGTTTGTGCTTTTTGTCTTCATGTGGAAAGAAAACCAAGAGGAGCCTGGATCAGCAGGCTCTCCTTCAAATTCTCTTTCTGTATCTGGATGGGTAAGTTAGGATTCTGCAGATCCCTCCATCAGAATAGGAAAGGGAGAGAGGAGGATTGGCCATGTTTTTTACCCAACCTTACGAATATTAAGGCAGATGTTGTTCAATGCTTCTTTTGGCTCTTTGCCATCATTTACCAATTGATGAAGAATCCAAACCACATAAAGTATGTAATTAGCATCCTTAAACTTCCAAATGTAAGTAATGACAGCTTAATCTATAGCTCAACAGTAGTCACTCATGTAAAGTCAGTAGAGTGTGAAATAGGCTACAGAGCGGAGATTGTACTGTTGAGCTTGTGTTGAAGAGGCGAGGCCACATTAGGAAAAAGATTACAGATTTTATCGGGAGAGCTTGAGGAAAGTGATCAGTTTGGGCCTTTCTCCTAGCCCCGACCCATCCATTGGCAAGAAGACCCCAGATGCCCTCAGGCTGCTGCCACCCTTTTCCAGGAGCCCCCGGAGGCAGAGTGCTAGCCCCATTGGGCTATACAATTCTCCTGCTCCACCATCTAGGATTGAAGCACCCAGGAATTCAGCCTGCCCCTCTGGCTCCCTTTCACCTGGGACATTTGGGCTTCAAAGATTTTTCCAACTTCTCCCACTAAGGCTGTTGATCTTGGAGGAAGCCTTCTTTATACTCAGTTGGCATTCATCTATTGATTCAGTCCGTGATTCCTAGCCAACTATGCCAGCTATAGACACTGAGTATAGGATTGTGAATAAAATATACCTAGTTCTTAGCTTCATAAAAGTTAAAAATCTAATAGAGGGAGCAGACAATAAACCATAAATAATATATAGGCCAAAAAACCCCTGAATAATATATAATTACAAATTATGATAAGTGCTTTGAAAGAACTAAATAAGGTGCCGAGAGATAGGGTCACGATGCAGCACAACTTAAACCCAGCATCTTGTCTTATTCCAATAAAACCTTTTTTATTTTATTTTATTTATTTATTTTCAGAGAGAGGGGAAGGGAGGGAGAAAGAGCAATGTACGGTTGCCTCTCACATGGCCCTCATTGGGGACCTGGCCCGCAACCCAGGCATGTGCCCCGACTGGGAATCAAACCGGGACCCTCTGGTTCCCGGCCCGCGTTCAATCCACTGAGCTACACCAGCCAGGCCCAATAAAACCTTTTTTTTGTGTGCAGCTACATTCCTATTTTGTTTGTGCCCTACACTGAATAATAATAAAACAACAGTAGTAGTACTGCTACTAATGACAATCCTTAACACTTATATAGCACTAACTATGTCCCAGGCATTTTTGTAAGTAATTTTCATATGCGAACTCATTTAACGTGGTGTTAGTTAATATCCTAGATAGCACCAGAATTTAAGATCTGATATCACCCATGTCTCTCAAACACCATGTCTTACTATTTTGCTCCTCTCCTCCCTTCTCTCTCACACACACACAGCCCCTTCCTCCTCTCTATCAGCTTCTCCCTTCAGCATGAGAGCTGTCTGAATGAAGAATGAAACAGCCCATCTGGGCTGTAGTCATGATGGCTGACCTCTTCTTGGGGCACTGCTTCTGCCCTGGTACGTGTGCTGCACAATTCCCCGATTTCCTGCTGCCTTTTCCTGGCTCAGTGTTCCCAGAATAGTGCACAGATGCAGCACCGATCCGTCCACTCACGGAGCCAGTCCCGTCAATATCCAGCTGGAAGGAAGAGAACTGCAAAGATAGGGAACATAAAGTTGATCTGTATATTTGAAAATCTCACAGGAGAGAGACACTTGGGCATACTGAACTCTTTTTAAAGGAAACGTTATTTGGACATTCCAATATACAAGACAGGTAGAGTGTGAGTGGGAGACCCACGGTCTAGGTCTCCTGTTCTCATCCTTACGTGATCGAAGTCAGCTACATGGAACTCGATGGCTCCATAGAACTCAATTTTCGAACGCTGCATTTGGCAATAAGGAGCAATTATGAGTAATTGAGTAGGGGATTGACATTTGCAAAGTGTATTTTAGGAAATTAGTTTGGCAGTAGTATACAGAAATAATTGAATGAGGAAAAATGAAGTTGATGAGACTCTAACAGATTGCGGCTGATCTCCTGATTTGAAGTAATAAAACGCCTTATCTCTGTATAGTATGTTCTGATCATTGGAAACCTATTGCGTACCTCATCTTACTCTCCCCTATAACACTGCCACGCAATATGCAAAAGGGCCATCAGTATCTTCGTTTTGTATTTGAAGAAGACTCATTCATGAGGACCATACAAACATACATGATCCAAGGCAACAGCTTTCAGGTATGGACATGAAAGAATGGACCCAAGACAAGTAAATTTCAATAGAGAAAGAAGAAAAATTGATCCAGAGCAGTATTTCCCAAGAATCATTCTTGGGGTGTTATAGATCTATTCACGAGTGTTATTTGGAGAAACTGGATCCATCTTCGAATGCAGTTTGGAAAGACTGGGCTCAACTTATGTTTTTAAATCTTAGAGCTGTTAAGAGATTTAATCAGCAAATGTGCATTGTTTCTCTCTTAAGTGGGGCATAGAATGTAAGAATCACCCACATTTCCACACTTTTGTTTTGGCATGGGACTCCATTTTTACAGACATCTCATAAAGGTTAGTAAAGTTCTAGGAAGTGAATGTGGGGAAGCAGTAGTCTAGACCAGAGGTGAGAAATGTTTTGTAAAGGTCCTGATAGTAAACATTTTAGGTTTTACAGGCAATGTGATCTCTGTCCTGACTGCTCAGCCCTGCTGCTGTGGCAGGAAAGTAGCCATCCAATCAGGCTAACAAGTAGGTGTGGCGGGGTTCCATTAGAGAGACTGAAATTTGAATTTTGTATCATCTTCATGTGTCCTAAAATATTATTTTTCTTTTGATCATTTCCAAATGTTTAAAATTGTAAAGTCCATTCTTAGCTGTTGGGCTATACAAAACAGCCGGCAGGCTGGATTGGAGGGCTCTGGGCACTACCTTGGAAGACCCAGCAGGGGCGGAGGGTGTACAGAGACAGGCATGGGGGTGGGGAAGGAGCAGGGATGGTGGCCAAGGCCAGGCTCGCGGCCCTCAGAGTGCTGCCTCGGGCTTGGCACGGTTATCAGTGGTAACTCTGAAACCCTAGCTCACCCCAGCTCCTCGTTTATTGAGCCTGGCCCACTCACCTGTGGCAGCAGCGTTTTGGATAAATTCACCACTTAACGCTCAGTCAAAATCAATGACCCAAACAACAGCAGCTCACAGACTCTCTTGTCTGAAGAAAGTTAACCCTTGTTTGTCATCTAGCTTCTTGGCGAACCCTAACTCCTCAAACCCACTTCCTAATGGCAGGCAGTCGTATTTTGGCCCTTCCCCAAGGATCTGGCGTGACCACACTGTTAAATGCCGCTCTCTAATCTCAGGGTACTGTCTGAAACGGACACTGTGTTAGTCCTACTTTCTGTTCCTTCCAACGTAACGGTTGCAAAAACCCCGACATACTTGCATCAACAACTTTTACTCATTATTTCCTCACCTTTGCCTCGTTTGCCAAAGTGCGTGCTGAAGAGGATTGAGGGCAGGAAGGCAGAGAAACATCGTGTCGCTCTAGGCCCAAGCCCACCGCCACCTCTTACACCGAAAGGCAAACAGTTTGAACAGTATTCTCCCCAAAAGGTCAGTAGTCCTGTGTCCTTTTTAAAATACGTTTTCTGATTACAAAGAAACAAATGTTCATGGCAAAGACTTTCAAGGGGACAGAGAAGGAAAGAGAAAGAGGAGAAAAGCCACCTCAACCCACCACCTGGATATAAGAGCTGCTGATAGGTTCTTCTTTATCTTCAAAGATTTTAATGCACATTGAATTAAAAATGGCCCTATTGTGTACATGCTGCTTGAAAATAGAATTGTTTTCACGAAAGGTAGCAATTTTCCAATGATAGGTCATATGCATTTTGGCCTAAATTGGTATTTCTCAAAGTTTCTTTCACAGAACACTATTTCCCTGGGCAGTTAATACACACTTGGGAAAAAATGGGAGGGAGGTTATGGTCAAATACATTTTGAAAATGGGAAATGCTAAATTAAATACAGTGAAACAGGCTTCTTTATCTTGGGGCATCCAAATACCTTCAGTATGTCAGCAGATGTTATAAATCCTCAGGATGAGGACTCGAGTGTGTAGTGCTACACAAGACTCTTTTTCCCTCTAAGAATCTCATAAGCCCTGGCTGGTGTGGCTCAGTGGATTGAGCACAGGCTGTGAACCAAAAGGTCGCCCGTTCAATTCCCAGTCAGGGCACATGCCTGGGTTGCAGGCCAGGTCCCCAGTAGGAAGCACGTGAAAGGCAACCACACATTGATGTTTCTCTCCTGCTCTTTCTCCTTCCCCTCCCCTCATTCTAAAAGTAAATAAATAAAATCTAAAAAAAAAAAGAATCTCATAAAACTTTTCTTCCACTGCATGCTGGACAAAATCATTAGGAGCTGAATTTGAACACTTTCATTTCTCATGGATATTTAAGGCATCATTTTCGCATCCCTGAATAACTTGATAAAGTTTATTGCAAATAAATTACTTTGAAAAAATCAAACTGAAGTTCCTTGTAGTTACTCCTCATATTGTTTTGCCTTTTCTTTTTAGCATAACTTAACAGGTAACATTGAACTTTAAGGCAAGACAATGGTAATGTATTACTGGTTGAGAGTAGATGGTCCACTGTGGAAAAATAACAATGTGAATGTTTTTATTAAAGTTCTTTTTGTTCTGCTTTATTTGTTTTTATACAGATGTTTTGAAGAGCAGATTTAGAGTCGCAGAGGAAGAGATTTCCAGGTACTACTCCCGGGCCCCACACCTGCACCGCCTCCCCCTGAACACTCCCCACCGGGGTGGAACCTTTGCTACAACTGATGGACCTACGTCCATACACTGTAATCGCTAAGGTAAGGATTGCAAAATTTTCAACAAAGTTTGCTTAACATTTTAGTTCTTTTCAGCAAAATGTCTATTCTGTGTCGCATTAATGGGCACAGAAGTCCACAATCAGAATATTCTATCCCAGTGATTTTCAACTTTTTGCATGTCACGGCACACATAAACTAATTACTAAAATTCTGCGGCAGAACAAAAAAATTATTTTTGTCACTATGACAAAAAAAATAAGTATAATTTTTATTTATTCACACCAGATGGCTATTGTTGTATTTGCTGTTGTCATTTTTTAAAATTTGACAATCTAAGGAAAAGGAGGTCAGCGCCCCTGACTAAATAGTCAGGTATTGCGTGTTTTAAAAATTCTTCCAGCACACCCGTTGAAAATCGCTGTTGTATCCCTATGATGAACGCCAGTCCAAAACTCACTGTTGACTCATTGCTAGCATATAGTTGCCTGTAGTGCAACAGAGTTTTATTTCCATATTGTCTAGAACTGCCTCCAAGTCCTAGCTTGACAGGTATAAACATGGAATGTCGTGAGGTCTTGGGGGAAATCGTGGACAGCCTTCAGAAGGCTGGCCTTTCCCAGTCCTTTTCTGAGACACTTCTTCCAAGTCAAAGTGGTCAAAGGTGTTTAGCTGAGGGGAGAGAATCTGACTCTAGGAGAGCCCATCTACAGGAGACAGATCCTCTGAAGCACAGATCTGGTCACCTGGACTGTAATTCCAAGAGACAGTGAGTTGATGGTAAGAGTGGACCCACAAAGCAAAATGAGTTAGACCGAGTAGCAGAGTCACACCAGCAGGTCTGCGCTAGGGTAAAACTATAGGAACTCATGTTTGGAGCCTCCCTGAGGACTAAATGACCCCCCAGAGCTCCAACCCATGAGTGTGGCCCCGTTGCCATGCTCCCGTGAGGCTTGGCTGTGCAGCTTTTCCTGAATGAGGCTGGCCGCAGGGTTGAGGTTCCTTTTTTGCTAGTTTTCCCAGGTATTTTCACAATGAACTCCCCTCAAGCGATAATGAGTAAGACTGTTCCTTACAATATGTATGTACGTATTTTGATTCCACATAAAGTTTTTTTGAGTTTCATTGCTGAAAAAGAAAAAAGAAAGGAAAAAGAAAGAAAAGCCCAGCTCACACAGCTGAAAAAATGGCGACTGCTCTTCCATTTCCTGCTGTTTTCTTAAGACACCTGTCCCAGTTGCCCAGGAGGGAAAGGGGGTGCCTCCTAATCTCACTCAGCATCTTACCAGCTGGAGTACTTCAGGCATTGTTCTAGAGCTTCAGATCTTTGGCCCAAGGTTTGGATGGGCTTCAGCATACTTTTGAATTCTTTGTTAGTATATGTAAAAATTTTTTGCCTATGTACGTATTTCTGTGGCTAGGTACCTTTCACAACTTTCTTGAGACACTCAAAGGTGTCTATAACTCAAAAATGGTGGTAGATGAAAAAGAAAAATCTAAGCCTGCATGGTTTTGATATCTGAGCTTTTTCTACAGATCAAACATCTTAACTCTGTTAATTAAGATATTGAGATTTCTTGTAATTTCTCTGAATTCATTCTGCATAACTAACTTTTATTTTCCTTGGATCTCTCCCAGCTTGACATTACTACTTTTATCTTGGAAGAAAAAGAAAAGTGTCTCTGCATAATGCATAAATAAATAGCACTGAAAAAATGTATAGAGAGTCAAATCTCATTTTAAGTTGTAAAATGACGCCTTTTCCTGGCCCCATAGTATTTTATACTAAACCTTTCAAGTTGGAAGTACATCCACCTATAAAACCATCTGCATCTCGGTGCATGTTCTGTCTCCTTCCCTCTTGTTCTGGTGGAAACTCTCTTGCTTCCTCTCTCACCCATCAGTTATAATTCCAAATTCCAGGGGATATGGAAGAAAAAGAGAGAACCATTTAAGCCAGTTTTTAAAATAAAAATCCTTGAAAGTGCCCCAAAACACAAAGCTGAAAAACAAAACATTCTCACGAATGTTAAATCTACCCATAAAAGTGGACATTTTTAATTGAAATGATTTTTTTGGCCTTGAAGCAATGAGTCCATATTCTGAGATAGCAAAGCAAACTGAGTAGGTTATGGCCTCAATTTAATGAAGAGAAAAGTGAAACGTTCAATCTGAGTTGCCCATGGATACGCAGTAGATGGCAGCCCTGTAAGGTCTGGGACTCGGAGTGTCCCTGTCTCTGGCCTACGGTAGATCAATGACCCATGCACTTTTCATGCTTGGTGTCCCTTAGAAGAAGGTCGGATAGTAATGGAAGAAATGATTTGGCATGGATGGTCAACTAAAAGGAATAGGGCACACCCGAGAGTTCACGGTCTAACAGGCTGGTCCCTGCTGAGTGGTCTAGAAATGTAAATCCTTGGACAGCTTTCAAGTGATAGCTTGCACACATTACTTTTATTTCTCTCCTTTTAGCTAAAGGGACATGATAGGTTGTATTTCTTAAAAGACTCCCGTGTTATCATTCTTGCCTATGTTTTTGTTTGATGAATCACTGTGTCTAGTGAATCTAGCTATGTTCAAGGTGAATTTTAAAAGTGAGTAAGAGTTCAGCTTTAAAACACACACACAGAGATATACAATAGTGGGTTTGTTGCTACATTCTCTTTTTTTAATCATTTTTTATTAATGTTTGAATACAGTTGTTTCCATTTTCCCACCACCACTTCCCCCCACCCCACCCATCCCTATCTCCCACCCTCAATCCTACGCGCCTTTGGCTTTATCCATGGATCCTTTATACATGTTCGTTGATGACCCTTCCCCCGTTATTTCCTTCCCTCCTCCCCCCTGGTTACTATTAGTTTGTTCTTAATTTCAATGTCTTTTGTTCTATTTTGTTTGCTTGTTTGTTTTGTTCATTAGGTTCCACTTATAGGTGAGATCATATGGTATTTGTCTTTAACCCGCCTGGCTCACTTCACTTAGCATAATGCTCTCCAGATCCATCCATGCTGTTGCAACGGGTAGGAGCTCTTTCTTTCTTTTTGCTGCATAGTATGCTATTGTGTAAATGTACCTCAGTTTTTGATCCACTCATTTACTGATGGGCACTTAGGTTGCTTCCAGCACTTGGCTATTGTAAATTGTGCTGCTATGAACATTGGGGTGCATAGGTTCTTTTGGATTGGTGTTTCAGGATTCTTTGGGTATAGTCACAGCAGCAGAATTGCTGGGTCAAAAGGCAGTTCCACTTTTAGTTTTCTGAGGAAATTCGACTGTTTTCCCCAGTGGCTTCACCAGTCTGCATTCCCACCAACAGTGCACTAGGATTCCCCTTTTCTCCACAACTTTGCCAGCACTTGTTTGTTAATTTATTGATGACAGCCATTCTGACCGGTGTGAAGTGGTATCTCACTGTGGTTTTAATTTGCCTCTCTCTGATGGCTAGTGGTGCTGTGTTGCTACGTTCTCTTGACATGTGCAGGGCGAAAACAATCTTGCCAATGATTCCAAAATATATTATTCCCATTTTTGACTCTTTAAAAAATGTTTTAAATGTAACAGGCATACCTAATATATCATTGTGTGGTACGCCATTGTAAAACTACACCACGGTTTGTTTACCCATTTTCCTTTCGTGGACCTTGGGTTGTTTCCACAGAGGCCACCACGAAGAATGCTGCCGTGAACACCCTTACACGCCTTTTGGTGCACTCAGGCACACATTTCCGTAGGGTATGCCACTAGGAACGGAATTACTGGGTTATTAAGGCGTGTGTTTCTTCAGCCTTATTCAATGCTGCCAAACTTTTTCCGAGGAAGTTGCACCATGCTTGGGCTTTTCTATTTTTAATTATTATAATGGTGTACCCAAGGCATGTGGTTAGGTCTGCACCTGGCTCTCCTGGCAAGAACAGGTTGGTAAATTGGTTTGGGAACAATTCTGTTTGCCAACTCTTGTTTTCCTTGATTAAATTTCTTTCAGTGATACACTACTTCAAATATTATTTTTCTTGCCTGAGCCCTGACAATACAGTCATTTTTTTTAAATCAACCTTTGACCTGTATCAATATAGCTGGATGTAAATTGGGATTAGGGGATCCGGAAGAGAGGCAGTATCAGGGAAATAATTTGCATAGGAAGTTATTTCCCTTGGGCTGAAAGCATCCACATTAAAGCTTCTGTGATGTGTAGTACAATCTGGTTTTTTTATTTCTTTTTTAAGGGTATGTAAGTGGTGCCAATGTAACAGAATGACTTAACACAGTTAAATGCCAAAGTGGGATTTAAAATACCAATGTTTTCTTCTTCAAAGTTGAAGCCCTGAAGGATATTATGGGGATGCAAGCATCTTCACAGCAGTCTGTCACCTTGTGGCTCCAGAAACTGAAAGCTCATCATGTTCGTGGATCAGCACCATTTCTACTTATTAATATTTTTAGTGTCTGCCCGTAAATCAGGCACAAAGTGAAGGGCTTTTAAAAATAGCCTTCTCCATCTCTTCAGGCTCGATACACTCTGCTAAAAGGAATTATTGCAATCAGCAGATCCTTCCCTTTCCTTCCCCCTTTCTGGCCTCTCCCTGGATGTGGGACGCACCTGTGTTTGATCCCGACCCATCAAGGACTCTAAAGATTCACCATGCCTGGCCTTTGCTTCTGCAAAGCTCTCATGATATTCACCATCTTATTCTTTCACCCAAGGAGAGACTACAATAATTCAAACTGAGGAGCCTGTGCCTAAGTTTTGGCCCAGCTTACCTAAGCACTGGGCAATAAAGAGGTCTCCCATTAAGTGCAGTAAATCATTTGCATGCTCAAAGCGAAGTCAGACATGGCCGAGTCTGTGATTGTGACAGTGGCGTAGTATTAAGGGGTTGGGGGAATACGTAGACCCTCATCGACTTTGCAAGTTTGTCATTTTATATTTACATAAAGTACAAGAGGCAGTTCCTGGTCTTAAGGAGACTGAAATATAATTCGGGAGATTGTACATACTTATTGAAACAACTAAAGAGCCAGTGGTGGGACATGGAGCCCAGTGTAACAGGGCTCTAGGTATTCAGAGAAGGACTAAGTTTACAGACTCAGGGGCTGAAGTGAGGCCTGGAAGAGGGCTGAAGGAATTTGGACAGGCAGGGAAAGAGCCAGGGCAGGAAAAGCACCATGAGAAGTGATGATGGCCCATGGGAGAGCAAATGGGCTGGACTGGGAAGGCCCCATCATCTTTGGGAGCTATGAGAAATGACGTTGGTTACCTAGGTGTTGGGGAGTGGCAAGAAGTGGCCTCTGAGCATTCTTAAACCTGACAGAATAATGATGGGAGTGACTAGAAAAATGAGCCCATCAGGATTAATATCAGAAGGTGGACAGGCAAAGGACAGCCTTCTGCCCTCATCGGAAGAGAACTGGTTAAGGGCTTACTTGCCACATGTGTTCAGCAGATGGTGCATCATGACATAAATGGCGCCCAGCAGAGCTGTGCATGGACAGCCTGAACGATGTTTTGTTTAGGGGTGAGGAGGGCTGGGGGAGTCCAAGGCCACCTTATCTGCCATGAAAATCACAGTATTCAAGTTTTATAAAATACCCCAAATCAACAAAACGATAGAGGTACATTAGAACTTAAATTATATATACACTAACATTGATATCTTGTCTGTTTTATTTTCATGTGAACACTTGTATATGACTGTTCATAAAAGCAGTACTCACAATAGCCCAAGACTGGAAACAACCTAAAAACCCATCATCAGAGGAATGGATAAGAAACTGGATGGAGCACATCCATGTAATGGAATAGTGCTCTGCAGTAGCCAGGGGCGGACGGCTGATACGGGCAACCGCCTGGATACACTTCCCAGATAGTATGCTGACCAAAAACGGCCACACTACGGGAGTACGCATCATATGTTTGCATTCATATAAAAGTAAAATGCACACTGATCTACCGAGATGGAAAGCCAATCAGAAATTACCTGGAGGCCAGGGGTAGAAGGAGGGACTACAAGAGAGGAGGTTTCAGGAGTCTGTCTGTTACAAAGCTCATTGAATTATATGCTTTAAGTGTGAAGTTTACCGTACCTAAATCATAACACAATTCCATTAAAGAGAGAAACTAAACTTCCAAATATTTTCTTTTAAAAATCGTATTATTAGAGTTGGGTTATTAATTAGTGGTGACTTAGTTTTAAATTCTTCAATGTATTTTTAAAAATTTTCAATGTTCTGCCCTGGTCAGGTGGTACAGTTGGTTGGAGCTTGTCTCATACACAAAGTGGTTGTGGGTTCGATTCCCAGTCAGGGCACATATGTAGGCTGTGGGTTTGATCCCTGGTCGGGCATGTACAGGAGGTAACCAATCAGTGTAGCTCTCTGACAGTGATGTATCTCTCTCTCTCCCTCCCTTCCTCTCTCTCTAAAATCAATAAACATATCCTCAGGTAAGAATTTTAAAAAAAGTTTTCATTGTTCTAATTCTTGCCTATTAACAATGTTTCCTTGAAAATGTAACCTAATTTATTTAGAGAACAGGAAAAAATAGATATTAGTATGAATCAGGAAATCAAAAGCAATTGAATTATAAGAATTCAAAATTGGTTTTCCGACACACATTACCTCATTTTGTATTTTAAAATGCAAATCCATTCAGAAATCTTGTAAGAAGTTATTGTTATTTTATCTGGTCTTTTCTCTACATCATAGAAAATTCAAAATAAATCAGTAAACTGGATCATTTCCCCAGCAAGTTTTTCTCCTATTAGGTATTTGCTAAGTTGGCAGAAAAACCCATCATGGTTTAACTCCAGCAAATGAAATGACAGCTTGTGACACACTTGTCACAGGAACCAGGAAGCTTAAGAATGACAGGAAAACTTTAAAGGGCCTGCTTCATATGGGGTGGCAGTGGCTTTGCTCCTTTATGGCAATCTTTTTTTTCCCCTCCACTGGAGGAGGAGTTAATTATAGCTCAACGGGAAAGGGCTCGCACCTTTGATCATTTAGATATTCATCACTATTCTGCCAATGATTCTCTGTGTTCGGTCATATCAATTATTAATTTGCCAGGTGTGGCTTTGTCACTTCTTACTGGAGTCCTGGAGCGCAGCTGGCAGCTGTGGGAGAGAGGAGGAGGGTGGCGGCTGAGCAAGGGCGCCGTCACTTCACCATTATGAACACGTCAGACTCTTGTTTGGGGAAAAAGAAAAAATCAAAGCTCGGAAAATGTTTTACTTTTATACACTCCGCTGGTACCACCCAGGACTTGGGCCTTAAACCTTTCACATATACTATTTGTACTATTTGTAGCATCCATTATAACGCATTTAGAGCACTAATCCTCAACCCTGCCTGCACTTTGTAAAATCACCTGAGGAGCTTGATAAAGATGTCAAGGCTGGGCCCTGTCCCCCAGAGATTCTAACTTAATTGGTCTGGGATTAAGCCCAGGCAAAAGTATTTTTAAAAAACACGTTTCAAGTGCAGCCGAGATGGAGCACTGCTAATTTAGAGTCAGGACAGTGCTTTTTAAGTACTCTAAATAAATGCAATATATAGAATTTTTCATAGTCCACATTAATTTGAAAAGACTTTGAAATGGGTTCCAAAATACATATATTCAAAGATTTCTTTTAAACTCTGAAAATTTTAAATAAATGGTAATTAAAACAAAAGTGAGGTAATACTGGGTTGGCAAAAAAGTTCATTTGGTTTTTCCTAAAGCCGGCTCTAGTAAGTGCTTAGTTGTCTTTAACTGGATTCGAAACAACTTTGTTAGATGGTGTTGTGACAGCTGTCATATCAGCGTGCATTTAAAAAACATCAAAATTGGTGAATTTTTGTGTAGCCATTTTAATATTGAAGATTGAAGAAAATAAGCAACATTTTCAGTATATTATGCTTTATTATTTGAAGAAAGGTGAAAACACAATTGAAATGCAAAAAAGATTTGTGCAGTGTATGGAGAAGGTGCTGTGACTGATCGAATGGGTCAAAAATGGTTTGTGAAGTTTCATGCTGAAGATTTCTTGCTGGATGGTGCTCCATGGTTGTATAGATCAGTTGAAATTGAGAGCAATCAAATCAAAACATTAACTGAGAACAATCAACATTATACCACATGGGAGATAGTCGATGTACTCAAAATATCCAAACCAAGCATTGGAAATCATTTTCACCAGCTTGGTTACATTAATCAATTTCATATTTGGGCTCCACATAAGAAAAAAACCTTCTCGACTGTGTTTCCTCATGCAATTCTCTCCTTAAACGTAATGAGAATGTTCCATTTTTAAAATGAATTGTGATGGGCAATGAAAATTAGTACTTTATAATAACATGGAATGGCAGAGATTGTGGGACAAGTGAAATGAACCACCACCAACCACACCAAAGGCCGGTCTTCATCCAAAGAAGGTGATGCTGTGTATATGGCAGGAATGGAAGGAGATCTATTATGAGCTCCTTCTGGAGAACCAAACAATTAATTCCAACAAGAACTGCTTCCAATTAGACCAACTGAACGCAGCACTGGATGGAAATGGTCCGGAATTAGTCAACCGAAAACATGTAATCTTCCATCAGGATTACGCAAGACCACGTGCTCCTTTGATGACCAAGCAAAAACAGTTCCAGCTTGGCTGGGAACTTCTGATTCATCCACCATATTCACCAGACATGGCACCCTTGGATTTCCATTTATTTTGGTCTTTATAAAATTCTCTTAATGGAAAATATTTCAATTCCCTGGAAGACTGCAAAAGGCACCTGGAACAGTTCTTTGCTCAAAAAAAAAAAAAAAGTTTTGGGAAGATGGAATGATGAAGTTGTTTGAAAGATGGCAGAAGGTAGTGGAACAAAAATGGTGAATATGTTGTTCAATCAAGTTATTGGTGAAAATGAAAAATGAGTCTTTCAGTGTTACTTTAAAGCTGAATGAACTTTTTGGCCAACCCAATATCCCCCCCACCCCCTGACAAAAATGTAGAAGGTTGACGATATCTAGTGACGAGTGTGTGTGGACAGGTACTGCTGACACAGCATGCATAGGAGTGAGAACTGGTACTGGTTTCCTGGAGAGCAATTCAGCAACATCAGTATTTTCAAGTCTTACATCAATTGGTCTGGCAATATCCCTGCTAGGAGTTTACCTGCAAGGTTTTTACCAGGATATGTGGTTAGGACTAGTCATTGCAACTATTTCTGTGATGCTGAAAAACTGGAGAAAAACAAAGGGTTCATCACTCAGGGCACCTGGCAAGTACATTTTGGTAAATTAGTAAGATGGAATACTATGGGAATATTTAAAAGAAGTGCTCCCTCTACATATGCTGATACTAAAAGATTTACAAGATATAATATTCGATACCAAAAAAGGTACAGAACATTATATAGAGCATGATCTCTTTTGTGTAAATAAAATAGAACCACCATATGACCCAGCAATCCCCCTTTGGGGGATTTATCTGAACAAATCCAAAACACTAATTCAAAAGACACATGCACCCCTGTGTTCACTGCAGCATTACTTATAGTAGCAAAAATATGGAAATACCTGTCATTTTAAGCAAATGCTCACAGATGCATGTGTTTTTCCTAGAAGGAAATGTAGTTAGCTTTGGGAAAATGAACTTTAGGAGAAGTGGGAAACTTTTGGATTTTTTTTTGTACCTTCCATTACAGTTTGATTTCTTACATATATTGAAGTAACAGCTGCATGTGTGTGTACGTATTACACATAGAGAGCTATCTGAGTGATGGGATAATGTTTCATTTTTTATTTAATATAAGCTTTTTAAAGGGCAGGAACCAGGATAAGGGTTTTGAAAAGCAGAAAAATGAGATGACAGCGTGAGTAATTTGGAATACAAATCGCACGTGTTAAGGTCCCTGCGACTGCTGACCCCAGGACACACATTTGGCCCAATTTCCCCACCAGCCCAAGTATAAGGGAAATGGCATCAGATAGTTGTGATTCGTGACGTCTGTGAGAATAAAAAAGCATCTGTGGGGAAGCTCAGCAAATAACAGGGCTTCAGTGCAGTTTTTAGATGGATCTTCAAAACGAGAGTACTCTTTGGGAGAGATACCCTCAACAGGTTGGCGATTTCGATCCATTTCACAGAGGAGAAAACAATACCAGAGGCTCAGTTACCAGCCCTTTCTGCTGAGACAGTGGTGTTCGTACCTGCAACAAAGGATCCCAGCTCGGCGAGTATGGCGCTGGGGTGCCCGAAAGCCACCGTATCACTGCCACTGTGTCACTGCCCCAGAAGCCAGGCACTTTCACTGCCATTCTCCCCAGAAAACGGATCTCCTTTGTTCTGTTAAAAACCAGTCTCCTGCGTGGCTTTTTACTGGTGGATCTGAGGTCATGTGACTATGCTGCACATTCAGAGAAACTCGGGAAAACAGGACAAGTCTCATAGTCAGGTACATTCCCCCCAGAGACAGCAGGGCATTCACAAGGTGACAGTTGGAGAGAAAAAGAGCAAATGCCCACTAAGATTCCAAAAAAAGGTCCAGGATGAGGGTGCAACAGCGGTCAGCATCTGGTCCTCCTTTGCGTTATCCTCTTGTTTGGTAACAGAAAGTTATACTTAGGCTTTATCTTAACTCTAATATCTTTACCGGTTCCAGTGCAGACTATACAAACATGTAAACTAATATGAGCTAAGTACAGCCTTCTTCTTATAGCCACAGAGGCTGATAGGTCTTGAAACAAATAAAAAGTGAAATTAAAATTCGATGCACAATAAAACCAGGAGACAGCCCAAATACCTCTCAACTGAGGAATGGACAAATGAACTAAATGGTACAATATACAATGGGTATTCAGGAATGAACTACTGGTATATGCATTGACATAGAAGAACCTCAAAAACATTATGCTAAAAGTAAAATAAGCCAGACTCAAAAAGCTGCCTACTGTGTGAGTCCATTTATATGCCATCCTAGCAGAGTCAAACCTAGAAGGACAGAAAACAGGTCGGTGGTTCCGGGGGGCTGAGTATGGGGGAAGGGCTTGATGACAAAGGGGCATGGGACAATTGGGAGGATGACAATTGTTCCATATCTTGATTGTTGTAGTAGTCACATCTCTATAAACACTTGTCAAAACTCTCAGAAATATACACCTAAAAGGGTAAATTTTACTACATGTAAATTATGCCTTAATTTTAAAAATGGGGGGAGGGTGGGAATCATTAACAATACCTGCATTCACCTTGTTAACAAATATTTACTAATTACCTCCTATATTCCAGACACTCTTTTTTAAAATCCTCATCTAAGGACATTTTTCATTGTTTTTAAAGAGAGGAAGAAAGAGAGAGAGAAAGAGAGGGAGGGAGGAAGGGAGGGAGGGAGAGACAGACAGCCAGGCAGACAGACAGACATTGATTGGTTGCCTTCTCGTACACACTGTGACTGGGAATCGAACCAGCCACCTGGGTGTGTGCTCTGACCTGGAATCAAACCTGTGACCTTTTGGTCTGTGGGATGACACTCCAACCAATGAGCCGCACCACTCTTAACTGACCATATTTTTAAGCGAACAAAGCCCAGTGTATACAAAGCATTGGAGATCATCTAAATTACTCTCCCAATTCCTTAAATTTGATTTACAGCCAAAACAATGCACGAAGGACTTTGGCAGTGATGGGAAATGGTGGCAAGTCGTTTCTTTAATCCAAAACTGATAAACTACTGAAGTCTGGTGTGAAGACATATTGCAGCCAATGGATCTTACACCCACTGAGCACCAATTTAGAAAATCATTTTTAGGTGATAATTGGCTGTGTGAATGTCACATGTTGGTGCAAAGAGGCCTGGAATTGCTGGTGGAAAGAACTAGAGAAGGAAAATTGTGAGGGAAGTTAGGGCAACCTGCAGTAATGAGGTGGAGAAAGCAGACCACTGGCCCCGGAGGACTGGAGATCTTACCAGTCCTATCTGTAACCTGGTCCAGGTCACTTTGCCTTTCTGGACTCAGTTTCCTGATCCACAAAACGAATGAATTGGAGGAGTGGGAAAATCACAGTTTGCACGGTGCGGAGCTCCTCCGCTGATCACCTGCCTGACCATGGACCAGGCAGCTGGCCGCTGGGGGCTTCCGCTTTTCACTGTATCAAATGAGAGACTTAATGGTCGCACAGCAAAGTCAACACCACTGACTGCACACTTAAAGTGGTTACAGTGGTAACTTTTATGTTATATACACATAACTACAGTAAAATATTTTTAATTAAAAAAGAGGTTTAGACGAAATAGTTTCATCTTTCCTCTTACACTTGGGATGAAGCCCAAATTCCTTAGCAAAGCCACCCATAGGGTACGCAGGCCCTCAGCAAATTTTCTGTGGGTCCTCTGTCTACAGGAGCGCTGGAATCAGCTTGTCAGCACTGTGCTGCCACCTAGTCTCGGGTGCACCTGCCAGCGGGAGCAGTCTGCTTGTCTGGCTGCCGTTTTGAGACAGGCCTGGCCCTGGGGCCCCAGCACAACCCCACAGTGTGAGTCCTGGCGCGTCTGGTCCAGCTGACCCACGGGGCAGAGGACAAAGTGCACTCGGAGGAGAGAAACAGAATCTGTGCAGGCTCCACTGTGGACGCTGGGTGTCCCCTCCAAATGGCACTGTCATACCCGACTGCTTCAAAACACCAGAGGGAGACCTAGAAAATTTCAAAACAGGTCCTTCACATCATGGGGCCTTTGAGGCATGGGTGCAGTCTGGGGGCTGGGAAATGGGGATATGCCTGGGGGAGTTGAAGGAATTTGTCCATGGCTCAGGGTGGTGCTTCTTAATCTGGTTTACTGACTCTGCCTGATTTGTCCTAAACATGCCAAGATGTCTCTCACCCTTGGACTATGGCACCCATGTAGAGTCTTTCTACTAAGAACTCTGGTTTCTTCTCTAGCCTCAACACATGTTATTCCACTTACTTAACTAATCCCTATTCATCTGGGAGGTCTGGAAAACACTTTCTCTAAGAAGTCTCTTCTGGGTTAGTGACCCTGGTAGTTGGTTTTAAAGATGGATCTAGGACCTTGGGATCTGTTTTCTTCTTTCCCAAACCAATTCACCAGCACATTAAAAATAAAAGATAACAAAATCCCTTAGGAAAAGAATAGAAATTCTAACTTTGCTTCTTTCCAGAGGCTGGAGAGGAGTGGAGTCATTCTGTACTGAGTTCTCAGGGAAGGAGCCAGCACACAGAAGAGCGAAGGTTGATGTTGTTCCCCACCCAAGATACTTTGAGCTTGTTTCTCATGGTATTATACAGCTTTCAGTCATTCATTAATTCATTCAATAATTCAACAAATGTCTTATGGCTCCCTACTCTATTCATGGCACTAAACCAGATCCAGGGGGCAAAAGTCAAATAAGATGTGGTTCCTTTAAGATGCTCATGGAATATTGGACATAACCAACTCAAGAATGTAGTCGATGGTGCTGTGCCGGGGACTCTTGGAGAATCCTGCAAATGTATCTGGGGGCTTTCCTATTTGCCATGGTACAGTGAGCATGTCATGTATGAACACATGAATTCAGAAAACTTCTCAGGAAAGCACAATGCTGCAAGGGTTAGACTATGCCATTGCCCTGGGAACTGAAGGGAGAATGAAGAATGGGATAGTCTGCCTTCTGGCATTAGATTCTAAGACTGTGTGTATGCTTGCTACTTTGTGGCATTTCCCATAAGAGAACGGAAGACCAAATGGGAAACAAAGTATTATAATAGGAGGTCTTCACTGTCGAGCACCATGAATAGACAAGACACTTAAGGGAAAGAAGGTATGACAAGATCATGTCTACCAGACTTGACCACAGACACACTTCTTAATCTGTCCCCTCCAAAGACAGGGTTTGAGAAGTGAGTGTGTGGTGGCCTCTAACACCTATTCTACTGCTTGAAATAGCTCAACAGTTAAAGGAGAGAAACCTCACCCACAGAGGTGCTGAGAAACCAGTGATTTTTGAGAGGATTTGCTAAAAAACCTCCTGACTAATGTCTAACTCTGTAATTCATTTTGGACCAGTAAAGAAGATTATTCTTATATTTGCTCCAAAATCTCTAAAATAAGAGTTCTAGCCCTGGTTGGTGTTGCTCAGTGGGTTGAGGACCATCCTGATAACCAAAGGGTTGCTGGTTCGATTCCCAGTCAGGGCACATGCCTGAGTTGCAGGCCAGGCCTGCAGTATGGGACACACAAGAGGCAACCCCACATTGATGTTTCTCTCCTTCTCTTTCTTTCTCCCTTCCCTTCTGTCTAAAAATAAAATAAAATCTTTTTTTTTTTAAAAAAAGAGTTCTAAAGCATTTGTTTCATGACTGATTTTTCTACTTCATATAAAATAACCAAGAAAGATTCATAGGCTGCCTGGTGCTTCCTGCCTGGGAATGAGCTATTTTGAGTTTGTAACTTCTTTTAGAATGGGATGAAAGCTATGGGCCTCCTCTCCAGGAAGTGTGCATAAGTCTATACACACAACATTTTCCAGACAATTTCAACGGATTCAGAGACCCACTTGAAATGTATCCATGTACCCTAGGAGTTCTGTGCTCTAGGAAATATTAAAAATGTAATCTGTTGCAAAAAAGAGTTTTAGCTTTAGCTGCATTGATTGATGAGGCTCTAGAAATATTGGACAGCGGTTCTCAGGCTAGAGGTTTGTGGGAAAGTTCCAAGGAAGGAATGAGGTCGGTAACTATAGAAACAGGCACAATGGCCGTGACAGTGATGCTAGTTTCTTCTAGTTAGGGTGGCTGAGTAAAATACAGGATCCCAAGTTAAATTTGAATTGCAGATAAACAAATACATTTTTAGGATGAGTATGTCCATGAAATATTTGAGATATAGTCTTAGACCATTCGGGCTGCCCTAACAGAATATCATAGACTAGGTGGCTTAAACAACAGGACATTTTCATAGTTCTGGAGGCTGCAAAGTCCAAGATCGAAACGCTGGTGGATACAGTGTCCATCTTGGTTTATAGATGGATATCCTCTCTTTGTAACCTCATACCGCAAAAGAGGCAAGGGAGCTCTCTGGGACCCCTGTTATACAGACACTAATTCCATTTATGAGGGCTCCACCCACATGACCTTATCACCTCCCAAGTCCCCGCCTACTAATACCACCACATTGGTCATTAGGATTTAACTTAAACTTCTAGGGAAATGCAAACATTCAGTCCACTGCTGATATACCAAGAATTACTCATTGTTTATCTAAAATTCAAATTTATCTAGCTGTCCTCTATTTTAATTTGCTAAATCTGGGAACCCTACCCTTGGTCAATTCTTCTTTGGCAGGATTCCCCATCTTGGATTTATTTTACTTCTATGCTCTGTGTGTTCTTCTTGACAGTGGTCAGTCTGCCCCCTAATCTCTAGATGCACTTTAATTGCCCCAGCACTGACCAGAGCTTAATGATGACGGTCGCTCTCTGAACAGCACAGCAGTGGTGAAACTGTCTGTGTCTGTGTTTGTGCATGAGGGAGAGAGAGAGAGAAAGGGTTTTTAGAATTACTATTTTGAAATACATGTGAGTACTGGGAAATGAACTCTAACGTCCAGTGACTGCAAAAGGAGATAGCAGTAGAACTAGTATACAGTTAAGACAGACAAGTGACTTCTTATAACCAGATAGGAAAAAATCCTTGAAGTTTATCAAGAGTCCCTATCTCCTTGCCACTGAGGGTTGACTCTTCTGGAAAATCACATGGTTTTGGAGAACCGCTAGTTACTAAAGCCAATATTCATTCTCTTCTTCTTTTTTTTTTTTTTTAATCCTGATCTCTGATTTTGGTCAAGCAGCAATGTGTCTGACTAAAGCACACATTTTGGAGCATCTTTTGTCAGTATCACAGCCATGTGACAAGCTCTGGCTTATGAGACGTCATAGAAGATTGTCAGATGTTCCTGGGAAATAGTTGCTTTCCTGATGTAAGTGCTACCTTTCCTCTGTGTCGCTTTCTTCTCGTTCCTGTCCAGAGTGCGGATGTAAGGCTAGCGGTGGAACAGCCATCTTGAGTCCACGAAGCAAATCGTGAGCATGAAAGTCACGTGCAGCTCAGAAAGGAAGAGGGAGTCTGAGCCATTTGACAATGGCAGTGCACATGGTGCTGTAACTGCCTAAATCAGCTTCAGGACTGAAGTCTTTCATCCCCACTGCCAAGACTGCAGATGTCCCTCAGTGGTCAGCCCTCACTGGGAATTGCTCTCAGCTGAAGACAGATGCTCCCATCCCAGGTCACACCTTCCTGGTGGACAGCCTGCATGTAAAGTCTGGCTGATGAGAGGGGATGAAGTCCTGCTTCCTTGCCCCCACACAGAAGAACTCTGAGGGCCCAGCTTCAGAGCTTTCTATGTGCTTGGCTAGGGCCTTGTTGTGACCACACCATGGCCCAACTTCTTCCTCTTACTGAATCCCGATGTCTTTCTTTATTCCACAGGTGTTAATCCCAAGAGCACTCCTCAATGAACTTCCTGCCTGCGGTCTCCATCACAGTTTGCCTTCCAGAAGAATCTGATCTGCAACAGTGATCTTGCACAGCTACTACACCAGCCTACCTCTGGACGTATTGTTACATGAAAGATAGCCTAAAGCCATAGCAGCTGTATTTCTCATATGCCCAGTCCAAAGCGATGCCTGTTCAGAATGGAGGAGTATTTTACAAGGTCTTTCCAGAAAAAGTCCAGCCATTGTTAATATAATGAGAACAGTTCGTGCAACTTTGATGTAACCTGGCAGCCAAGGAGAGTAGACCGGAATGCACATGCATGAACAATGATGACTTCACTGTATTAGTCAGTGAGGTTGGTGGAGACCATTGAGTGAGCATGTGTCCTGTGTGGCTGTCACATTCAAAATGACTGAGCAAGTAAAGCAATGAATCTGCATCAAATTTTGCATTAAGCTTCAACCTTCCTCTGCAGAAACTATTTGGATGATTCAGAAGGCTTTCAGGGACAATACAGTGAGTGCAGTGCAAATAAAAGTGGCACAAACACTTCAAAGATGGTTGAGAATCTGTTGAAAGTGGTCCACATTCTGGAAGGCCTGCAACAAGCAGAACATCTGAGAATGTTGAACGTGTACAGGCTGCAATCAACAAAGATCGGCCACTGACAGTGCAGAACTAGATGCTGACCTGGGGATTCCAAAAACTACTGTGTCCAAGATTTTGACGCAGGATCTTGCATGAAACGTGTCATGGCAAATTCATTTCGTGGCTTTTTCTACAAGAGCAGAAGGAACATCGTGCTGCACGGGCTAATGGCTTGATTCAAACTGCTACCAGTGAACCAGATTTCCCCAAGAAGGTCATAACCAGAGATGAATTGTGAGTCTATGGTTATGATCTGGAAACAAAGGCCCAGTCATCCCAATGGAAGTCATCTGGTTCTCCAAGCCTGAAGAAGGTGTGGCAAAGGTGCAGCAAGATTAAGGTCATGTTAACTGTGTTTTTGATAGTGAAGAATTGTCCATCATGAGTATGCCCCTCCAGGCCAAACAACTTACCGTGTTTTTCGGACTATAAGATGCACTGGACCGTAAGACGCACCTACATTTTAGAGGAGGAAAATAGGGAAAAAAATTTGGAGCAAAAAATGTGGTAAAATATTTAATAACATAAATAACATAATATTTCACCAATGTAAATGTAAACAGAACTCAGGTAAGCTACATTCAGACTAGAAGACACACCCCCATTTTTTCCCAAATTTGGGGGGAGTAAGGTGTGTCTTATAGTCCAAAAAATATGGTAATAAGGAATACTACTTCAACATTCTTCATTGGTTGAGAGGTGCAATACAACCAAAACGGCTGCAGCTAAGGGCAACTGGTGATCGGCAGCTTCATCATGACAACGTGCCCACTCATGCATCATGTCTTGTGCAGTTTTTTTGTGAAACATCAAATTGCCCGGGTGACTCAGACCCCCTATAGCTAAGATTTGGTTCCCAGCAACGTCTGGCTTGTCCCAAAACTAAAATCGCCTTTGAAAGGGAAGAGATTTCAGACCATTGATGAGGTTCAGGAGAATATGACGGGGCAGCTGACAGCAATCCCAATAAAGGATCTTGCAGAGTGTTTTGAACAGTGGAAGAGACGCTAGGGGAACTGTGTGAGGTCCCAAGGTGCCTGCTTTGAAGGGGACTAAGGCATCATTGTCCTATGTATAATGCTTCTTGTATCTTAAATCTTCTTCAATAAATGTCTCCTTTTCATAGTACATGGATGGATACTTTCTGGACAGGCTTCGTTGTATATCTTGAACTGTGGGCTTAAAAGTCTGAATGGAAGATGGGTTCACAAGACTTAGCTTGGGTGGCTGAAGGCCAGTGTCATATAAGTGAAACCTCTGGATTGACAAGGGAAAAATGGTTCCCATCTGATCCCTGCTGTGGAATGAAAGGATGAGGAAAAGCCATTCCCTAAAGCTGCGGGAAAAGGCAAGGCCTTGACATTTCTCCCTGGAAGGGGTAATGAAGGGTGAACTTCAGAGAGACTTGGCCTGATTGAAACACAAACATTGGCTCTACAAGACCTGGCAGCCCGCTTCAGTGAAAATAGATGACCGGCGCAGAAAGAGCTGGTCGGCGTGGCCCGGAGTAAATAATAGAGTTTGTGGCTGTAGACAAACACCAGGCTCCTCAGACATCATTAACTCCAGAAAATCTTGGTAAGTAGAGATGTTAAATCAAGAACACTTCATCATAGGTACAAAAAAAATCCCACAAAACTAAAAAGCAAACAAAATAAAACCTAGAAATGAATAAAAAGTAAAATGGAGGCAAATGATTTCATTTTCTTCCCAGTGAATGGAATATGATCATCATAAAATATGAAGAAAATGAATTCTAGGTGAAATCAACTGAACCATATCTCTTGAGACGGATGAAAACCCGACATTGGTATTCTTCCTACTGTCTCACTTAAATGCGTAACACCTGTATGGTTTAAGGGGCGGCCAGAACATCTAACATCAGAAAAACACTAAGGCAATGCTATTCAACCCTCACCCATGGATGTTGCATCATTTCTAGAAGATTATTGCCCCCTCTTTCTGAGTTTTAAAATTAGTACAATTGACTCTTCAAATAAGACAGTCATTGACATGAAAAGGAGAAATGTCTACTTGGTCCATTCAGCTTTTGATTGCAGAGAGATTTCCTCAAGTAATTTAAATCTAATGACTTTTAACACATTTACCTGAGACTGAGGCAGTGACAGGAGGAGTATATCTGTCATGTTATAAAAGCCCTAGCAAGAGCAAGGATTCAAGTTTTAATTTGTGCACCTGGAATTTCTAGCATCTTTTCTTCCCCATTTGCCTGTTTTACACAGACCTGTACTGTATTGAAAGTGGCCACATTTGGCACAATTAATGCAATGTAGTTCTATAATAAAGGTGTACAATTCACATTATACTCAGCTAATGGATTGATCTAGAGACCTCCAAGGATCATGCAAAAGCAGGGAGAGAGGATGTGGCTGAGAAGGGTGTATGTTTGTGGAATTCTCTTAGACCTAGTGTTCCAGAGCAGGGGGCATCTTTCCTCTTTAGGATGTGTGGCTTCTGTTCTTGCTCAGTAGCGGAATCCAGCTTTTATTCATGGCAGCAACGTCCCTTTCTAAAAAAAACCTACACTTTCCAGCTTCCCTTGCACCAGCAGTGATCACATGACACAGTTTGGAGGAGTCTGGGAGATTTTAGGATGGGGAACTGATCTTTTTAGACAAGGGGTGTGTATGTATGTCTTTGCCCATATGGGATTTGCAACTATGTTTTGCTTGGCTCATAGAAATTTCTTTGAAAAAGAACTGGATAAATTCTCATAAAATCTCAGATTTGTAGATTCTTAAAAAGTGAAGCGATATGATTTGTCCTGCACTCTCACGTGGCAGTAATAGGTGACAAGTCAGTAACAACACGGTCCCCACTTTTTCCTATTGTCTCATCCTCTGCTGTAGGCTTTTCTTCACCTGCCTCATCCTGCTTCTGTTTTATATACTTTTCCTTAAACCATTGCCTGTGCTTCCCTCGCTCCTTTTCCCCTTCTGTGGCTTATGCCGTGTTTTGTATGCCTGCGCCTGAGCCCTGGGTGACAGATGCGCCTCAAAACTCACGATGATCAGGGGTGCCTACACGACCATGCCCAGGGAGGGATGATCAGAGCTGGACCATGTGTGAGTAAAAATGAATGGGATTGTTATTTACTCAATGTAATGTTTTTGTTTTTATTGCTCGTTTCAAAAACTATAAGAGAAAGTTTGTTTAGAAAGTCACAGAGGTAGAAGAGGTGAGCTGTAGAAGAAATGGGCTCAGGAAACAAGTCACAGAGGTGAAAGAAGGGCTCTTGGAGCTTGAGAGAGAGAGAGAGAGGGAGGGAGGGAGGGAAGGAAAGCGTGCCTGGGGGGATGGGGTGGGGACAGGCATGAACGTGCTCCATAGAGAGAGCCTCTCTCATTTTAATATTTTTAGTTATTGTTCCTAAACTCGGACCACAGGCCATCTTTCTTTTCTTTTTAAAAAAATATTTTTTAAATTACAGTTGACATACAACATTATATTAGTTTAAGTTATACGATGTAGTGATCAGACATTTATACACCTTATGAAGTGAGCACCCTGACAAGTCTAGTTCCCACGCGGCACCAGACATAGTGATTATAATGTTATTGACTGTATTCCCTGCGCTGTACTTTACATTCCTGTGACTATTTCTATAACTGGCAATTTGTACTTCTTAATCCCTTTCACCTTTTTCTACAGGTCATATTTCACAGTGAGGTGGACCACATGAAGGCTAAAGGTCTTAGATCGCTCATCTGACTTTAAGGGTTAGAACTGCATTACAAGGCAAAACTCGAGGAGTATTTACCATATTCTTTTACCAAAGGCAGCATTAGGGGACGTGTGACAGGGAGCTGAATGGTCTACCTTCTGTGAATCACAAAAACCTAATAATTTATGGTTTTATAATTCATCTATTTGACAACAGTGTGGTGGTGATTGGGGGATGGGTTAGAGGTGAAGAGGGTATAAGGGGGTAAGTGGTAATGGAAAAATACAATGAGAATCTATATGTTGATTATTTTTATTTTCCTATATCATTCTCAGGAGTTATGAGTATCACAAATTATACCATTGAATGAAATAGTACTTCCTTTATAAAGCTCCCTGAACTCAAGTTTCAAAGAATCCTCTGCGTTCCAGGATTTCAGAATTGGGTGATCAACCTATCTGTACTGCTGTGATATTATAGGTTTTTATTGTCCCATTTCTTAGCTTTCACCATTCTGCAATGAAAAAGAAACCTCCCACTTCCTTGTAGTTGGTATTATATGACAGCCTTCTGTCTGATGGAGTCAGCCAAGCTGTCCTTCCTGGGGCTTTTTCTGGGACCAGAGGTACACAAAGTCATTGCAAAGAATATATATATATATAATTTATTGAAAAGAATATATATAGATATATTTCTTTTGAATGATCATCACCAATTGGCTGATCATCTGAGCTGTCGTCCCACATTGGACTGACATCCCGGAATGATATTTCTCCTTTGGTCGTATGTAACCAATTCCAGAGAGCAATAGATTTTGAGTATTTATTGATTACTTTTTCTTATATTGTTTTTTAGTTTGTCATTTAATGACAGTTCCGTGATTCTAGAGTGTGGTCTTTGGGCACATGATCCCCCCGGGAGCTTGTCACAAAGGCGCATGCTCAGCCCTCGCCCGGACCCACCGAGCGGACTCCAGGGGTAAGGCCCAGCACCTTTGGTTCACAAGCTCTCCAGGGGCTTCTGATGCATTCAAGTTTGAGACCGACTGTTTGTAAATGAGATATCATGATAGGAAAATTTGTAGGGAAGAAAATGTCTTTTTTTTTTTTAAAGATTGTATTTATTTATTTTTAGAGAGAGGGGAAAAGAGGGAGACAGAGAGGGAGAGAAACATCACGTGAGAGAGAAACATCAATCCATTGCCTCTTGTATGCCTGCGCACCCCGACCAGGGACCAAACCCACAACTCAGGTATGTGCCCTGACTGGGAAAAAAACCAGCAACATTTCATTTTGCAGCATGAAGTCCAACCAGCTGAGCTACACAGGTCAGGGCAAGGAAATGTCTACTTAGAATTAGAAAAACGACTGTCAAGGAATGGAATATCAACATTGCTTTCTCTGCTTGTTAAGACTTGGGTGATATGTATACGTTATCAGTTGCTTGTATGTGAAGGACTATCTAGGTTTGATGATCTTACTAAAATTGGCCAGAGGAGAGGAAGAAATGTGAGAATGGAGAAAATAATTTAATCTGAGAGGAATTTAAATATTTATACATGCACATATTAGCAGAAAGAACACAGAGCCCAGGAAGGAAAAGAAACATAAAGGAATATTAATGATAGACCCTCCTAATAGGTAGTGACAATTTCCCAGTTCAGAGTGGAATCAGCAGAGATGGCCATAAAGGGAGGATTCTGAGAATGAGCTTCATTCGTTTAACAAGTGATTACTGAGTACCAGCTATTGTTCCAGGCACCATTGTTCTTGTCTAATGAAGGACAAGGTGGAAATGGCCCCTGCCTTCACAGCCGTTAGACTAGTGAGAGTCATGAATCACTGAACAGCCCATTGGAACACAGTGTAACAGAAGCCGCATTAGGGGGTGTGCAAGGCGGCTGTGGGAGCTCAGGGGAGAGGTGCTGAACCCGGACTGGGGACCAGGGAGTGGTGATGATGGCCATGACGCCGATGATGTTTACAGCAGAGACATAATGGAGGAGTACACTGAAGGAAACTGCTAAAGTACTTCTCTAAAACTCATTTCTAATGGTCTTCCTGAGGTAGGAGGCATTAGTCTCAGTTTGGGGTTTTAATAGAAAATGTGTGCATGAGGACTTGTAACCGAGGAGAGAGATCTTGGACCACGGAAATGAAAGATTTTGGCAGAAGCACAGACTGAGTCCAGAGCCCTCTCTGAAACCATTTCTAACCTTAGGAAGCACAGGCGATTGGAACACTGGGGAGAACTCAAGCCAAGAGAAAGTGAATCTTTTTTTTGTTTGTTTTAATGTTTGAAAACAGAAGAATTGACTGTTCTTCCTAATGGGGAGAAGTGGAGAACATGGCTTTAGCTACTCCAAGATCCTCTCAGGAGCAATTACTACTATAAGAGCTCTGAAGCATAAATGGCTGTCAACTTATATAGAAGGGCCATGGTTTGGGGTCCCTTGCTGGTAGGGACTTTTGTCAGATGACTGTTCCTGCTATAGCAGGAGATGGCTGATGGAATTCCAGCAGGAGCCCAGGACAAAAAAAATTTAGAAAAAAGGAAAAGAAAAGAAAGAAGGGACAGACCACCTGGAATTTATTTTATTTCAATTTTTCATTTTCATATTTTTATTTATTTACTGAAAAAATCTATCTCAAAGCAGGTAACATTTATTGAATGCTTACTATGTGTTAGGCTTTCAGTTTGTCTTAAACCTATAACTTGAAGTGTAATTGGCCAATAAATTCACAAGTGGTCATTAATGTCAAGAGAGATAAGAAACAATGAAAAGAATGTGGATGCATATAGTACTGTTCGGGTCTAGTCAAATAACCATTTCCATAAGTTATTTTGTCAGGCAAAGTAGTGGAGCCTATAATTGCGGTTAAAAAATATGGAATATTTAAACAAAAATAATCTTTGGGCCCTGGCTGGTGTAGATCAGTGGATTGAGCGTGGGCTGGGAACCAGAGGGTCCCGGTTCGATTCCCAGTCAGGGCACATGCCTGGGTTGCAGGCCGAGTCCCCAGTGAGGACCATGTGAGAGGCAACCATACATTGCTGTTTCTCTCCCTCTCTGTCTCCCTCCCTTCCCCTCTCTCTAAAAATAAATAAATAAAATCTTTAAAAAAAATAATAATCTTTGGGATCATCTCGTTTTCAGGTCTCTTTTGAATCCCTCTACATGAACAGGCGACAGCTTCGCATTTGTATATACGAGTCACCCGTCTGAGTCTGCAGATTCTCCACTTCTCAGTCCTGATGGCTTTTTCATGTTGATTTTGTTCATCCTTCCAAAGTATCCTGAGTACAGGTCACTGTTACAATCAAGTAATTCTAACTAGCCTGTCTTTGTGGATATCATAGATGGGAAGCCTCCGTGTTATTCTTTCCGTATCTTAGTTTGTGGCAAATAATTCAGCCTCTGAAATATGCTCCTTTCCCTTCCTGAGCAGATCTTTTATCCCACCAAGATCAAAGGATTCCACTTCTTTAAGTGACTTTCTCCCTGGACATGTTGAAATAGTCCCCTTTCATTGGATTCACAGACACTTGTAATATGCCCTTCGAAGTGTCTTTGTTGCAGTTATTCTCCTCATATATGATTGATTGGGTTTCTTTAATTTCTTCACATGAACTCCCTTACTAATTTGGTGGAAAATGCCCTCTTTTTTCTCTGATTATTTATATGGCTCCGCGTTTCTCTTGGTGTATGTTTTTTATGGAAAGCCAACAACAGTAAAAAGGAATATGGGGTTTTCTTGTGGGTTATTGACTTTTTTAAGTCCTCCCTTTCAATTGTCTCCTAAATGAGGTCTATAGTTATCATATTTCCCTTTTTAAACATCTAGCATGTGTGGGATGGGTTTCTTGGTTTTTCCCTCTCCCAAGAGGATGTAGAATTTAATTATGTTATTAATTTTTGCTTAGTGGCTCACCCACAGCAATCTCTCGGGTCCATTTCTGAACCTGTTTGGATGAGAGTTCCCTCTATCGCCTGTCCTTGTGTGATTTAGAAAGCCTTGCTCAATTTATTAACATCCAGCCCACTGCCCCCACCCCCGCCCCACATTTCTCATCTTGATTGAGCAGTTGGTTACTTTGTGTTCTGATAATTAAAGCCTTCTATTATTATTATCAGGACAAACATTTTTAGCTTCCCCAGTTCCCTTTAACATTTTTTGTTTCATTATTTCACTTGGGTAATTTGTATTGGGTTAGCCAGAAAGTCTGTTTTGTTTTTTCTGTAAAATAAAAGATAGTTTTTTCATTTTCACCAATAACTTGATTTTTATATTTTTTAATTATACTTTATTGATTATGCTATTACAGTTGTCTTAAATTTTTCCCCCTTTGCCCCACTCCACCCAGCACCCACCACTCCCTCAGGCAATCCCCTCATCATTGTTCATGTCCACGGGTCATGCGAATAAGTTCTTTGGCTGCTCCATTTCCTATACTGTACTTTACATCCCCATGAATATTCCATAACTACCTATTTGTACTTCTTAATCCCCTCACCTCTTCACCCATTCCCCCATACCCCCCTCCCATCTGGCAACCATCAAAACACTCTCTGTATCCATGATTCTGTCTCTGTTCTTGGTGGCTCAGTTTGTTTTTTAGCTTCGATTGTTGATAGATATGTATTTATTGCCATTTTATTGTTCATGGTTTTGATCTCCTTTTTCTTAAATAAGTTCCTTTAATATTTCATATAATAATGGTTTGGTGATGATGAACTTAAGTTTTTCTTGTCTGGGAATAACTTCATTGATTTGGATATTCTGAGTATGTTGGCTGTCTTCCACATGGAATAACATTGATTGTTCTCAATGTCTTGATTTGATCATCATCAACTTCAACTGGTCTACCCAACCATGGAGCATCATCCAGCAAGAAATCTCCACTGCAAAGCTTTGCAAACCACTTTTGACATGTTCAATCAGTCACAGCACCTTCTCCATACACTGCACAAATCTTTTTTTTGCGTTTCAGTTGTGTTTTTACCTTTCTTGAAATAATAAAGCCTAATGTGCCAAAATGTTATTTATTTGTTTCCATCTTCAATATTAAAGTGGCTACACAAAAATTCACCAATTTTGATAAGTTTTTTAAATGCACACTGATATGACAGCTGTCACAATACCATCTAACAAAGTTGTTTTGAATGAAGTTAAAGACAACTAAGTGCTACTAGAGCCATCTTCCTGAAAAATACAACCAACCAACTGAATGAACTTTCTGGCCAACCCAACAGTACACATCTTTCCATATGGAGAAATTTTAACATGAATTGTTCTTTCCAATGATAAATTTATATGAGAAGCCATAACACAAATCTGTGAAGTTTATTCTACAAATACCTTTTTATGTACCAGTTCTAGACACCAGGGGTAAGCATGTACCAGAGTCAAAACTCATGGGCATCTATTCTGGTGAGGGTTGGGGTGGAGAAACAACAAAGAAATAATTTGTCATACGTTGACAGGAGCTAAGAAAAAAATAATGCAGGATGACAGTTTAGAGCAGCCCTTCTTTACCAGTCCTACCAGAGAATTAAGCTCTAATGCCCTAAGGCACTCTTTACATGCAATGAGTTAACTTCTCTCCATGCAGCTAGAATGATACCAGCTGTGTACCGTCCTTGGCAGATGGGGGGAAACAGCCATGTATCATTTCCTGTAATGGGGCTTAATGCTCTCGTGGACCTCTGGTTAAGAAAGTCTGGGTTAGAAAGGACCGGTAAGGGAGCAAGAGCTACTCTCGATCATTTGACCTGGGCAGTTCTCCTTGACCGTAAGTTCTTTGAGCACAGTCCTTAATTCAGTGAGGGAGGGAGGGTCCTGCAGATGCAAGGTGGGGCAGAGTGTGTCAGCCAGAGCCAAGAGTGGGCTTGGTATTGCTGAGGAACTGTGAAGGTCAATGCACTGGAGCTGAGTTATCGAGGGACAGAGGGCTGGGGATAACATCAGAGAAGTGGCTGGTGAGGGGCGGAGATGGTTGGCGAGACATGCCAGAGACATTTCTCCGTGCTTTCTCACAATGGTGTGTGCCCCGCTTGTGATGCGGCACTTTTTGTTTTGAACTGTGTTGGCTTAGTTAACCCAGGATGAGCTAACAGGCAGGATGATATCCTGTTTTATTGAATGAACGTGACCTCATGCCTCACCTTATCCTTGCTCCTAACTATTGGTGTCTTCTGAAAGTTACCTGCACCAAAATTGGACCACATGGAATTTCCAGTTCTGTTATCTCTCTCTTGCATCAGTTTAGAACTTCCAAACATTTTATTTGGTAAGAATTTTGCTCATTTACATTTATGTTTTCTATTATATGCATATAATATGGTGTTTCCTTCCATAAACTATGCTCTGTCTTGTGGCTAAGTTTGCTAAGTGTGATATCTCCATCTAAAAAAAATCAAATTGTTGGAAGGGGTACGTGGAGCCTTTGACTGTATTACTAATGTTTTATTTCTTAAGTCAGAGAGGTATAGAGGGGCATATAATATTGTTACATACACATTTAAAGTCTGATGTATCATAAAATAAAAAGAATGTCTATATTCTTTACAGGTAATATAAAGAACATAGGGAATAAAAACATATCTAAAAATGTCCATTGTGTTAGGCTAAAATGGTACAGAGTTACAGTAAATGGGAAAGAAGGTACCAGTTATTAAAACACAGGCTCATAGATTTAAAATGTTTATCCTGGCTAGATTTATATGACAGATGATGACTAGAATCTTGGGTAATCTGTGGGTCTTCATGAATGAAATCAATTAAGTTTAGAGAAGCTATTGTTGGTAGAGGGATAAAAACATACGTGATTAGTAATTACAAAGCAGTCTATGGGGGTTCCAGTTGTCATCGAGCAACGGGTGAATTTCTGGAGACTCAGAGTTTATATCTTATCTCTCTTTTCTTTTCAAATACACCTAATCTTGTTAAGGAATTTCTAGGAGGTAATGGGGCCCGAGGGGGACGGGGAGGGACTACTTAAGCTACCTTCTGATTGTATCACATCCCCATTTCCTGAGACAGGATAGCTGGGTTACACATAGCAGGCAAGCAGGCTGAGAAGCAAAAATGAATGCCAGCCTGGATGTTCTTTTTCAAATGCCTCAAGCAAGAATCTCTTTGTTTCCTGTTGCCTCTTTTTGTAACAATGACACTCGCAAAGAGAAATAGAAATGCTTTTTTTCTAGTTAAAAATTTAAATTACTCACGCTACTTAAATATCACTGCACACTGTCCTTATTTTACCCAAGAGACAAAGCTACAAGTTTACAAGGTGAGAAAAACTTCTCCCCCGTTTAAATGCTGTGAAATATATTTTTAAAAAGTGTCAGAGCAAGAGGAAAGCTAGTTTTCAGGCTCACACATAGGGCTTCCATATTTCTGACGTGGCAAATAAAGTCACTTGCGAGCTACTGTTGGCAGAGTGTTCTGAGGGGGCCTCATTAACTCAGTTAAAAACTAGGTCACACCCCACTACAGCAAATGTCACCCCACAGAAAAATTCTGAGTGACAACAGCTTTCCAAGATCCAAACGCTGATTACATTATTTTGCAAAATAATAGAACTTGGTAAAATCCCCCAGAGAAAATTGAGACTTTCTTCAAATTATTTAAAATACACTCACCTCCTTTCTTTAGGGAGCATGGCAAACTAAACTAAATGCACAGCTATTTTACTTGAGACTTTGCCTTTAGTATCTAGATGTTCTGTATCACAAGGTACATCTTGAACTCAAATTTAACCAGTATTGGCTTGGAAATTTCTACAAGAGAGAGGCTAGACGAGGTGGTGGGGGCCAGGGGGAAGGGGAGGGTAGCCAGGAATCTGCATTTTAATAAGTACTCCAGGTGATTCTGTTACACATTTTCGGAAAGAGAAAATAACTCTACAATGCACAAATAGAAATGGGCTTTTCGTTAACAAGGGCGTAAAGCAACAAGTGACGATGTGACCAGAGAGTTGATCAGTTGGTATGGTTAACAAAAGGTAATAGGTTCTTTTTGCAGTATTTACTCAATCGACTGGAATCAAACCTAGTCATGGACCTGGCTCTTCAATTTTTCAATTCGTTCCGCTGAATAGTCTTTGGAGTATTTATTACCTATGCATTATTTTTGGCCTTAAAAAAAAATCTGTTCTCACAAATTATGTGGGCACTTTCCTCTGTTTTCAGAGTCTTTATGTTATTAGTGACTTGGGTCATGGAGTTGGCTTTCTCTCGTTGAAGGATGAGTCCATTGGCCCAGCAGTGCACACAGGCGTTCTCGAGTGTAGTGGTCTGCAGATCACCTGTAGTCACCCAGGCTCCACTCGTTACCCCAGTCGGAGTCTCCGGGCACTGGGCCCCCAAATCTCCTTCCTTAAAAGCTTTCCTGTGCAGTTCGGCTGGAGGACCACTGGTTTAATGACAGCAAAAGAAACTTTCTCTGAGACTTGCAAATATTTTTCCCCATTTTTATTGAATTTATTGGGTTGACACTGGTTAACAAAATTATATGGGTTTCAGGTACACAGTTGTACAACACGTCATCTGGACACTCTATTGTGTGTTCACCACCCCAAGTCAAGTCTTCGTCCATCAAACAGATTTTTCTTTTTCTTTTTTTAATTCTCACTGGGAATGTGTTTATTGATTTTAGAGAGAGAGGAAGGAGAGAGAGAGTGCGAAACATTGATGTAAGAGTTAAATATCAATAAACATTGATTGACTGCCTCCCACATGTGCCCCAATGGGCGATCGAACCACAACCTATGTATGTGCCATGACTGGGAATCAAACTTGCAACCTTTTGGTGTATGGGACCACGCTCCAACTAACTGAGCTACCTGGCCAGGGCCGTAGTTTTCCTGATTAGACATTTCTTTACTCTTGTTATATAGCCAGTGCCATTGTGATGCCCCATTCGATGTGTTCCCTGAAACTGAATTTTGTGCTATGCCACCTCTGATCTCAGAAATGTGATGAACAATGTCTACAATTGCTAGACATTGTAGGTGGGCTTCCCTTCTGGAGCTGGTTAAGACAGAGAGGCCCAAGACACACCGAAAGGCTGAAGTTTTCTTTAAGTGGCAGTGTGATCACCTTCATATGTAGTAAGAGCAAACTGCTAGAAGCAGTGTCATGTCACCTGGTCTGAAGAGCTTAGGGGAGAAGGTTTTGGGGGATTTGGCACTTAGACCTTTGAATCGCTTCGGCACACTATTGGGGGTAATAAGAGCTTGACTATGCTGAACAACAAAGTTTCCGGCTGGCCAATCTGAAAATACTTAGTGGAGGTCAAATTTGAGAGATGGCAGAGACACTGGGCTTCCTGACTTCCAGACTCTGGAAATACAGGAGGATATCTGGACAATTTTTAAGACCCCTAAAATAGGTTATTTTCCAACTTCTCTGGCTTATGCCTGAATTGTCCAAGATGCTGAGACCATTAGCTTTTTGCATGTGTTTCCTATATGCTTTGTCCTGAGTTTGCCTGTGTATTTCTATAACAGATTGTAAGTTTCCAGAAACTACTTATCTTGCTTCTCTCTGGCCAAGAGTAGGGCACAATGGCACTGAGATGCCTGTGCCCCATGCTTTAGGAAGACCTAATGTTCTGCAGAAGGAACACATAGTCCCCGCTTCTGGTTTCCATACTCCAACCACCGCCTTGGCACAGGTTCCTGCCACAGAGACCAAGGGTGGGTGATGTGGAAATTAAGCACACCTTCCCTCAGCCGGTGCCCAAACTACAAGCCGTGGCCAGGGCACCCCATGTTTAGTCACTGGAATGCATTCTGTCAGTGAAGGTAGGAAAAGGAAACTTTTAGATAACAGGGAGCAGGGGCTCCAACCATCATTTTCTGACAGATGCCCTTAAAATATTGTTGCTTAAAGGGTAGATCTCAGATCTAGGAGCATCATCATCACCACCCGGAGCTGTTCGAAAAGAATAATCTGGGGTCCCCAATCCAGACTTACTGGATCGGAATGCTCCTTTTAACAAGACACCCAGGTAATGCCTATTTAGAATCTGAGATATCAATTGATCTAGTAATTGATCAATGGAGCCCCACTCAGCCCCAGGAAAACAGAGACTCAGGCCTTTGTGCACACCTCGCACCCGCTCCAGTGGGTAGCAACTGAACCTCCAGGGACATGGAGAGGGTGCTGCCGAGGGCAATTTGGTGATTGGCTTACCTACCACGTGACCGGCTCTGGTCCTCCCGCGCTAGCGGATTGGCTCTTGCAGACGATGACGGACAGGGCTCGGTCTGAGGGGCGCGCGCGGGGGCGTGAAGGCGCGAGAACGCGAGTGCGCGTGCGCGTGCGGCAGGGCTTTCTCCGGAGCCGTCGGAGGGAGCTGGAGCACTTCTCCCGAGGTAAGCGCTGCCGCGGGGCTGCCCCCAGCCTCTCCGCAGCCGGATGTTGGCGAGAGGGATGGGTAGGGTCGGGCTGATTTGGGGCGATCTGGGGTCCACACGCCTGGGCAGCTTCGCTTTGGGGAGGGCTCAGCCACCCCCTCGGCGCCTCAGTTTCCCCTTTCCTACCCTCTAAGGCGCCTCTCCACCCTTCTCACCGCGGCGACGGGTCCACCCGTGGGGAGTTGCCTCCCTGGCAGTCTCTCCTCCGCCTTTGTTCCCACCGGCATCGGCCCCCTCCCCAGGTAAAGGGTGAGGGTGCTGCGGCGGGGGCGTCGCGGGCGCCGGACTTGAGCCGGGGAGATGATGGCATTAATGCAGTGGGACCTGTCACACGTGAGAGCGAAAAAAAAATGTACTGTCACTTTGGTCTAGCCGCGGGACCCAACTAATCCGGCGGCGGCCAGCGAAGCCGAATTCCTGGCGCAGCTGTGCCGGGGAGCTGGGGCAGGACCGCTGTTCCGAGTGCAGGTGCCGCCCCGTGAAAGGCTTCTCTGTACCTGCCCGCGAGCCCTCAGCCCGGAGTTGCACCGAGATCGAACGCCTGAAGCCTGCTCAAGGAATCCAGGGCTTCGTTAAAAGGCGGATTTTTTTTTTTTTTTTTTTAAGCAGTTGGGTTTTGGTAGAGCAGGTCTAAATGAGAGGCTACAAAAAGGAATTACAGATGCAGTGAAACTGATGACTGGTAAATTGTGTGGAGGGAAATGCCTGCAGTGAACTGCAGACCAGACCATCGCTGGAGATTCTTCTTCAAGAAGACAGGGGGCCTAGGGCGGGGGTGCCGGGGGCGGGGGGGGGGGGGGGGGGGGGTAAGGGGGTGGTAATCTCTGTAAACTGATGTTTTTCTGGGGAGTAATTACTTTCAGCATGTTAATGGGCTGAAAGGAGAAGGGAAGCCAGGGTCTAAATTACACCTATTCAGACCTCCTTCATTCTTTGAGAAGTGCATGTTTAAAGAAGACTGGGTGCCAAAGCTCTGTGTGTGTGTGTGTGTGTGTGTGTGTGTGTGTGTGTGTGTGTGTGTTGGAGGGTGGGGATGTCTTTTTTAAGTCATACTTTAAAAAGGGAGGGTGTGTGCAAGGCATCCCCTGCTGGCTCTCTTCTTGCTCCCGGGGCCTGCACTGCAAGGGCATGCTGTGCACCTTGTAATGAAATACAAAAAGTTCATTCTGTTTTCCACTGGTGGACTAATTAGCTAATTTATCTGATGTATCTAGTGGTCTACTCAGTAAGAAAGGGTTCAACTAACTGTCATTAGGAAGATTTACTAGGTGCTGGAGTTTCACTGTAATTCACTCAGAACTTACTCTGGTATGAGACGGACAAGAATCTTTTTACCTGATTTCTCCGAGAAATCTTGATACTGCTTCAAAGCCCTTTTATGATGCTTACCTTCCCCATACAAAGTTTTGTTTTTTAGGGGAACGATGTGATTTCTTTTCATATATCTAAGACACACTTCATGCCTGTGAAATGTCTACGCATGCTGAGAAATTAATTTATTTGGCAAGTTAAACCAAAGAGGGAACACTTAAATTTGTTAGGGGGAATCAGAACTAACGTTTATCAGCTGCACCAAATCAACTTCCGGTGGTTTTCTGAGGTGAATGAAAGTAAGGAAGTTGCTGCAAAGCTTATTGGGAATATAACAAATGACCCTAATGAAGTGAAGTATATATTGTCCCCTGATACACTGGGACATAAAGCAAATTAGTGGGAATAATTTAAAAATTTGTCAGTGATCTGTTTTTTAGCTGGTATGTGATCAAGTAGAGGAAGGAATTCTGAATGTGGAAAAGGTGGTGTAGTTTGAAAGGTATTCTCTCATGTATTTTTCAGATGTCACTTTTGTTAATATAAACTACACAGAGGGCATGCGGTGTTTAGGTTTAGCCCGTGGAAGGGGGGCAGGGGTTTTGAAAAGGTTGAGAAACACTTATTAGGTTACACAAGGGAAAACAGGAAGATTGGCAGGCTTAGTTCGTTTTGGAGGAAGCAGCGTACCTCAGTGACCTCCAGGACAAGGTTTTATTCTCTGATTCAATAAAAGCCCCATCGGGTTGCTTTCAGAGCAACACAAAATCATTTCCCGTTGGTCGTTTCTGTCCCCTGAGTCAGGGATGGGGGGGAGGGAGAGTGAGTGAGAGAGATTAGAGCCCGACCTGCATGCCTAAGCAGGGGTGTCCTCTGAGCAGGGTCTGTGTCACATTGCGTGACTGTGAGAGCCTTCACATTGGGAAGAGTCTGAGCACCTTCCCTGGGTCACATGCTGTAAAATAGAGCTGAAGACACTGCTACAGGTGGGGGCCTGGGTGAGATCACCTGATAGAGAAGTCCCGGGCTGGGCGAGGGGGGGAGAGCCAGGAAGTGTTCGATTCAGTGAGGCTCTGCTGCTTACCTTTGGAGCCTCGAGGAGGCATTTCCAGGCAGCGCTGCCTCATTTATTGGCTAGCCTGGCTGGGCTTTCGATGGCTACCAGAAGACCTCCCTTTCATGAATGAGTCTCCTGTGGAGGTTTCATGGCTCAGATTTTAAATGTCATTTATGCTTGTAACGTGCTATAGAAGAGAAGGGCTCACAAAGACAGAGATCTAGGCTGCCGTCCTTTCGGGTCCTTGGCGCACGTTACCCACCGGCTTCCAGAAAACAAGTTGTACCCTCCCTACCAGTAGATGGCACTGCTGCCTCTTGGAATTCCGGGAGGAGATGAAAAACAGCTGGCTAACCGGGGGTGGGTAGACTCTGGTCTAGGAGATTTTGAAAGGCCGTGTCAGCTCTTAGTCAAAGAGAATCTTTCAAAAAAAGTTCTGAAAGCCAGACTGTTTATATAAGGTAGGAATAGTGTGCGTTGTGAGGAATTGAGGGATGGGTGTGGTTACTTCGCTGGTTGTCTGTGTGTGTCCCAGGGGTTAAGGCAACTGGTAAACTGACATGCATCGTAGGGCAGGTTTTGAAAGCATGTGGCAGACATGTCGTTGGTTAATTGAATGAGCTTGAAATCATGATTAGTTCAAATCCCAACACTTATAGTTACTAATTCTTTGCATGTATAACTAGTCTACACACATGGACTGTGGAAATACACACATGGGACTTTTCAGCCCCCTCAGTATCTAATACTTATGTGCTCTGAAGATGACAGTGAGGGTGTTAGTAAAGATAATGCTGGCTTAAGTGGTTGCTGCACTTCGTGGCTGTCCAGAGAAGGTAGCTCAAAGTTACCCTGAATCAGTTGCTTCCTAGAAAACGTGTTAGGAATTTTTAAGCTTTAAGACTTTCTTTTTTTTTTTTTTAAGATTTATTTATTTATTTTCAGAGAGAGAAGAAGAGAGGGAGAAAGAGCAATGTATGGTTGCCTCTCACATGGCCCTCATTGGGGACCTGGCCCGCAACCCAGCTATGTGCCCCGACTGGGAATCAAACCGGGACCCTCGGGTTCCCAGCCCGTGCTCAATCCACTGAGCTACACCAGCCGGGCCAGCTTTAAGACTTTCTTAGCCAATGTTGTCCTTCCAAGATTATATTAACAATCCAAATCTTGAACTTTGGTTTTATTGACCTTATTAGCCAGAGTTCGTTCATCCATTTCCTTCTTTTGAAAAAGTTATTCTTTATTTTTGGTTGGTGATTATTCTTTGAAATGGATTTTGTAGCCATGACATTTGAGGGCGGTGGGTGCTGTTGCCGGTGAAGCTGCATTGTATATGAGAGCCTCACCTTTGACCTTGTTGGAGGTAGAAGGCATTGCCGCTGGGCGTCATCACCCCAGTCACTGCTCCCTCATGCAGTTCTCCTCCCACAGGTCAGCTTATCTGAGGTTTATTTCTGTCTCTCTTCTAGTGAACTGACGAGCGGGTTTGACCTCCCAATGCCTAAACCTGAAATGCTGCCGGTGCTGGATGGCAGTAATTCACAGCAGTCTGTTAGCATAGCCTTACCATGTGACCTCAAATCAATCTTCTTGTCTTTCTGAGCCTCCATTTTCCTACCTGGTCACTGCAGGGATTGGTGGGGTGGCACATGTCTGTTAAAATTTCTTCCAAGTCTGAAATTCTATGGCTAGGTGATTCTCATAAGGTATTCTTGAAGTCTCTGAAAAGTTCTCATCTAGACGGTGTTTGCATACTGTGAGCCTAGGACAAAAAGAAATCTCACTAACAGTTCTTCTCAGAGAAATGATTGTACATTGTCTTAGAATCCTAATAATTCAGAGTTGGAAGAAATCCTAGAGATGGTTTAACTCAACCTTCTCATTTTATAGACAGGGACTTGCAACTCAAAGCTGAGTGACGTGACCAAGCGGATAGAGGAGTTGATGGCAGAGACCTGGTTAGAGAGGACCATGCTCAGACTCACCTTAGCCTTCCCTCCTCCACTGCTGCCTTTCTCATCTGCCGTTAGTACACAGAATATGCTGTGTATACAGGGCTAGAGCCAAGAAAATTCTGAGTAATTCCTTAATGTAGGATTTTAAAGCCACAGCACCAATAGTGTTGAGTTTGGGCAGAAGTTCAAGGTCAGGCTTCTCTGTGCAGCTCTTTCTTTTCTTTGCTGACTGCTGATCCTGGGCAGGATTCTTTACTTTGCATCTTTGGGTTTTCAAAAGTTTTCTGCATAAAAATTCCTGTAAGAAAAAACTTTCACCATCCTGGAAGAGTCATTCCCCGATCAGGTGTTTTTAAATTGTGTCCGTGGACCCTCTGAGGCCGTGTGGATAGAAGAGTATTTCCATGTAATTGGCTTCCTTTCTAATCATCTATGTTTTCTCTATACATTTTAACACATTATTCTGAGGTGGTTCTTAGGCTTCAACAGGTTGTCAAAGGGGTCCACGGCACAAAAATGAGGTAAAAGTTCTACAGTAGGTTCTGGAAAACTGCCAGGATGGGAGAATTTTTGAGGAGCTAAAGAAATTATTGTGGAAGAGGGTTTGGGGATGGAGCACAGAAGTAAACTTAAGATGTTCTTAGAACATTTTGCCTTTATTAAACTGTTTCAAATTGCTCATTCAGTGAAGATGCTAATAGCATTTTATCCATCTTAAATTGATAATGGATATGCAAGTATTGATTTCCATTTATCATTCCTTGTTCAATAAGTACTTCCTCCTAATTTTACCAAAACAGTTTTAAAAGTGCTCTATTAGAAATGACATGCGTACTTAGAACCTTCTTCCCCAGTTTGATTTGGTTTCCAGAGAAGTCGATGCCTTTTTGACTTATGACCTAAGAGTTTCTGACTCCTATCTTTTCCTTCTGTGGCCCTAACATTTTACCTTGTAGGACTCACCATGATCTCAGAGATGCAAAATAATTTACATGCCAGGGATAAACAATCCTGAGGTCCCTTTATTTATCCCTGGGAGTTAGCGCAGAAACCACCGCTCCTGTTTGGCTCATTCTCTTGTTTTTCTTTCTGTTTGAACTCCAGGGTCTCTCTTTTTCAAACCGTTCCCAAATAAGAGTGACTCAGAGTTTGTATATCTTGAAAATAAAAACTCTTGTTTTTTCCAGAAGGTACGCAGAAGTTAATTTGTGTTCAAGTCACATTTTGTACAAGTGAGGTATCACTTTGGAGATAACTACATTTTGAAGATCATCTGCTTGAAAATCTCCTATTGTCTGTCCTGTGACACCTTGTTGGCATTTGGTACCATGGTGACCTGTGCTGGTGAATGTCACCTTCTGGTACTTTTTTGGATATGGGCCAAAGTAGTAGTTGTTCTCGATTTAGAAGATGAATAAGAAATGACCCCTTCTTCTTCAGAAGGTTGTTGTCAGTTGAGTTTATGTTACAGAAAAAAGTCAAATTTATGAGCTCTGGTCCCAGTGCACTGAGTTATTGTGAGATTTGGGAGGCATCATTGACTTCTCTGAGTTTTCTTCTTTGTCCAACAAATATAAGGAGAAAGCAGTGACCACTGAAATTTCAACTCTAAGTCCTGTGACTCCGTGAAATTCTCCTTGGTACCTAGGCTAAACTTGTCCTTAAAATGCTGGCTAGTTAGGAATTCATTTATAATCATAGTCAGTGCCAGGATAATAAGTCTTCATAGCTGCAAATCACTTTGTGGTTTAAAAAGATATTCTCTAATTCTTCACCTCTGTTCTACTTAAAGTGTGATCAAAGAACAGCATTGAGATCTTCTGGGAGCTTGTTAGAAATGCAGAATGTCAGGCCCCATTCTGATTCAGGTCTGCATTCTGAATCAGAATCTGCATTCTATCAAGACGCCCAGGTGCTCTGCATGTATGTTATAATATGAAGAGTGCTATGTCTCATTTTTGAGTCTCACATGGACCTCCTGGGTCAATGAGGGAAACAATATTTTACATATAAGAAAATCAGGAAAAAAGAAAAGAAAAAATGACAAAAAAGAAAATCAGTAAACAAAGACTCAATTGTTAAGTAACTAAACTGTGCTGGTGTCTGACCCAAAGCTCTGTTCTTTATTTTCTTTTTTTAAGATTTTATTTATTTATATTTAGAGAGAGGGGAATTTATTTTTTTTAGAGAAGGAGAAAGAGAGGGAGAGAAACATCAATGTGCAGTTGCTCTGGCATGCCCCCCACGGAGGACCTGGCCTGCAACCCAGGCATGTGCCCTGACTGGGAATCAAACCGGTGACCCTTTGGTTCCCAGGCTGGCACTCAATCCACTGAGCCACACCAGTCAGGGCCAGAACTTTAAACCTAATGTTGCTTCTTGGGGTTGGCTAGACTCAAGCTTATATGATAGAGACTAACTAGCTGCCTGGCAGCCCATTGGCTTAGTTGTGGTCATGTGTCTGAGTTCTAGCCAAGAGAATGCAAATAGATGTGCAAAAGTGTTGTGATCTGCTTCTGGGAAAAACCACAGCAAGAGAGAATGCCCATGTGTGTTCCTCCATGCGGTTCTACACTCCTAGCAGGTTGGAATGCAGCGGTCCCCTGGGGCATGCTTGGAAATCATGTTTTAAAGATGGCAGGACACTTTTCAGCCTGGGTGCCTACGTCACTGATTAGAGATAGCCACTCCATTGACTCACCTCTTCACCTGTCCAGTATGTATACATGAACCAGAAATAAAGTTTTATTGAGTTTGAGCCATTATGTGTGTTTGGGTCTGTGTTTAGCACTCAGCCCACTTTAACAAATTCACTTAAGGAGTGGTTTGGGACTTGAAGTTATCGGTCTTTTGGCCTAATGCATTCATTCGTTCTTCTTCTCTGGCAGTTGGTGACCAGTCGGCCGTAGTCCAGCATGCAGAAGTGAGTGGAGAAAAGCAGCAGAGCTGATGGGTCCTGAGGATGTAAGTGTGGTCGAAGGCTCTCACACCCCCTACTCCAGGGTAAGTCAAAGGCCTTCTCTGCTATTGTTTCTCTGGTTTTACTGAGTCGTAGAGGCTCTTGTCTCAACAGTTTCTTTGAGTCAGTGCAGTGGGGTGCCCTGTCTATGGAAGGTTCTCAAACCTTTTATTGATTCAATTCATAAACACAGTGAAAAATCAGCAATGACGAAGATAAAACCGTGATCCGAGTGATGGGATGGAAGCTGTGCATAGAAATATCTCAGCACAAGAAGTTTTAATGAGTTTGTATGGAACGTATTCACTTATGTGAGGAGGTGCTTGTTGGGCCCTTCCCGAGAAGGGGACTAGGCCTATCTTTTCCATGTAGCCAGTTCATGTTGTCATCAGCCGACTCGTCTTCCCTCTGTCAGCCTCCTCCTCCTCCTTGGATCACTGCTTGATTTTCCTTCATCAGTGACCTTTCCCAGGAAGGGGAACAGCTTACCAGAGAGTTGATGATTTCGAGTTTGGTAGATAATGACACCAGCAAAGCCTGTGGTTCTCTCCTTTCCATTTTATTTTGTCCCGTTTCGCTGGAAGTCATATGTCCATTAATTCCTCTTCTGTTTGCAGTCCCTCTGGCAATGGCCATGGGCATTGGGAACGTTATAGCCAAAGCTGGCTTTGGACTTTCACTTATGCTGAAGATTTTTGAGATCAAAAGGAGAAATTTACTGTTTGGTATGTCCTCCTTCCTCAGTGTCTATGTGGGGGTCTGGGAAGGAGGGGTGGAAAGGACATCCCATCCTTTCTGAGCTCTTCAACTTCTGATGCGTAAACTGAAACTAGACCCCTTCAAGAGAAAACTATAATTAAACTGTGGAACCCTAGTCAGGCAACGTCCTATTACCCAGACTCAGACAGAGGGCCCCCAGGAAGGCTGTTGTCCTTTGGTGCCTCACGTGGCTCAGTAATGAGTACAATTTACTGGACAAAGTAGACAGTGAAGGGCTGTAGCTCTCTGGAGATTCCCATAAACATGCATCATTGCTGCCCTGGAGTGATGCACCTGCTTAGAGATAAGCAAAGCAGAGAAGAGGCATTTGCAAAGCATGCCGAGGACCGAAGAATCCAGACAAGCAGTCAGACTTGGACTGTAGCTCTGGGCCTGGAGGCTGCTAACGAAAGGACCTGGTCTGGTCCAGGTTTTCTCCTGAAAGGACAGGAGCTGGACTTTGCTCTCTTTCTTCATTTTCTCGGTATCTGTGGGGGATTGTTCCAGGTAGTACCGTATTTGCATATGACCTATATTTGCATACAGGCTCCAGCAAGGTATGCCTAGCACTCTGTTCCTGTGGAGTCAGTGTAGGACTCAATGCATGACAAGTCCAAGTTTTGTTTTTTGGAATTTTGTGGGATTTTTTTACCGAAATATTTTCAATCCATGGTTGATTGAATTTCAGGATGTGAAATCCATGGATACAAAGAACCAATTGTATCTGCTATTTTAAAAGTGACTAAAAAGTATAGCATGCCAAAATAGTACTCAACTGGCATGTTTCTGTGTAAATACTATACAAGGATCAAATTGTGGAGAGAGCCACTCACTCACTATTGATTAGGGGGCCAAAGAAAGTGACGTTAGAGATGCCAGGGAATTGGGGTTCCCATTCTCAGCACCGCTGACGTTCTGAGCTGGGCAGTTTGCTGTGGGGGGCTGTCCTGTGTACTGTAGCATGCCTAGTGTCATCCATAGCCTCTACCTACTAGATGCCAGTAGTGCCACCTCCCCCCAGTCATGACCATCACAAATGTTCTCAGACATTGCTAAATGTCCCTTGAGGGGAAAAACTCCCCCTCGTTGAGATCCACTGCTGGAGGAACACAGTGATTTAATCTTGCTCTGAGTTTCCCCAGGACTGTGTTGTAACCTTCTAACCTCATTTCGGTAGTTTCCCTACCTGCAAAACAGACACAGTATTAATAATGCAATAGCCTAATAAGGAGATATACATAGATTACTGTGTGACTACTAGAGCTCTATAAATGCTAAGACACAATACCTGGCTCCCCAGATTTCCAGGCCCCAGCGATCGCTCGTGATCCTTGTGATGGCAGTAATTGAGCAGCAGCGGCATTTGAAGGGGGGCAGAGGGCTAGTGGTGTGGGAAGTGATGAACAGTCCTGGATTCTGATTTTACTTGAAGACTTCATGTTCGAGTTTATTGCAACACCATATTCTGGTTGAAGGCTTTCTTTTGGAAAATTGGGGAGGGAGCAGGGGACAGGGAGAAAAAGGTGAAGGGTAAACAAAACAAAACACAAGAGAACACCTCATAAACAACAGTGTGGTGGTTACCAGAGGGAAGAGGGGCTTGAGGGAGGTGGAGGAGGGTAAAGGGGGCATAAATGGCGATAGAAGGAGACGTGACTTGGGCTGCTGAACACACAGTACAGTATTCAGATGATATGTTATAGAATTTTACTCCTGAAACCTATATAATTTTATTAACCAATGTCACCCCAATAAATTCAATTTAAAAAAAAAAGAAATGGGAGAGTGGACTGGGCAGAAATAAGGCTACTCAGAAGAGCAGTCAAGGAAATTACTTTTGACAAGGTGGTCTTTTAGTGTTAAAGGGACTCACGTATAGTTAGACCAGAAGACAGAAAGGAGTAACGCCGCAAAGAAAAAGAAAAATATTCTCCCGAGTGATTACAAATCCTAGAATAGATTTTGCAGATGATAAGATAAAGACCAATGAATGTTTGGAGAAAGCTGTTTTTACCCTAGAACTTTTACACTTGTTTCTTCTTTTCTTTGGTAATATGGAAAGGGGTACTTTCAACACATTCCCTGTGAATGGTAAGCAAAATATTTTAATATGATGTGTTCTTTTGATGCTATTACATTACTCTGTGTTGGAATGGTGAGAGAGGTCATCACCCCGACCTAATCCTGAAGCACAATATTATGTCATTTTAATAAAAAGCCTCAGGTTGACTCTCAGATGGGGCCAGTGCGGAGATTAAATGTGAACTGTCCAGGCAGATTCGAGTTCAGCCTTGCCGAGCTCTGGTCCCTGTAATTATTAGACACACTCAAGAAACTTACAACAAACATGCTCTATTGTGGATTTAATACGTGGAGAAGCCATCTTAGACTGTCTTGTTTATTTACATTCTGTCATACATTTAGAGTCATAGGTTTTAAGCAAATCTTGTCAGAATATTTGAGAAGGATTCTATGTACCTTGAAGGAGGAACGTTAGTGTAGCAGAAAGGTGACAAGCGAAAGCAGCTCCAGTTTGGTAGAGGCAGGCTGGTGTTTGAATGTTAATGTTCTCATTCTAGTGCTACTCAGTGTTTGGCCCTGAGCCATCAGCATCAGAATCCCCTGGGCACTTGTTTGAAGTATTTAGACCTGCTGAATCAGCAGCTCTGGGAGTAAGTCTAATAATCCGTGTTTAACCAGACCTCCGGGTTACCCCAATGGACACAGAAAGTTGAGAAGCACTGCTCTCCTGCTTTCTGACACAGTGACAGCTTAATGAACTGTGTTGGTGTTGGGGAAGGTACTGAGAAAAGTATTTTTCCAGATGGTCAGAAGATATGTAAGATTTTTCGTGTGCTGACCACTTAGATCATTTCCCATAACCTAGTCGAAGCTTTTTCCTGCATTGTCCAAGACAAGAGCCACTAGTCACATGGGTTTTTTATTTGAATTAACTAAAATGAAATAAAATTAGATATCCAGTTTTGTTTTGTTTGCACTAGCCACATTTCAAGGGCTCCATGGCCCCATGTGATTAGTGATGCCGTAGGAGACAGCACAGACACAGAGCATGTCCGTGACCATGTTGGGCACCATGGCTGTCGGCTGGAAGGACCTTCTTTCACGGAAACCCACATTTGCAGTGATAGTGGGCTCTTGTTGTAAGAAGCCCACAACTCATTTTAACCAGAATTGCATTGTGGACTGCTCCATCCTGGGGAGCCTTTTGGTCTGTGAGTGTGTTTTGCTGAACCTTTTACCTTTGCCGCGGCATCTGCTTGTTACAGAAAGTGCCATGAGACTGTCTCTCTGACGTAACCGAGTGTAGAGCCTCTAAAATTAAACCAAGGCTGCTGAGCTGTCTCTTTCCATTTGGTCTCTTCAGGCCCAGACCCTTGGAGCTGAAGCTTGTTTGTGCAGTATCCCTCTGTTGGTGCTGCCTGAAGCTTAACGAAAAGCCTGGGAGAGGTGGCAAGAGAATTTTCACTTCCTCTTCTTCCAAGTCTCAGCGTGGCTGAAAGAAGTGTTTCATAAGAGGGTAATAATTCAGGAGAGTGACCTCGGAGGAATTATCCCCTAAGGAATTAGTCTCCAAAGCAAATTTTCCAACAGACATATTACAGCACAAATTTAGTAATTAAGCCCTTGAGCAACAGGGAATAACTTTCAGTTGATATTATCTATTATTACCAATATTAGTTGCTCAGAAAGTATCATAATTAGAACAGATGAAAAGAGGTGGAAATAAAGACAATTTTTAAAAGATGTAATTTAAATCTAACTGAGCCCAAGATTGTTTTGCATGGTAGAGGGAATGAGAATAGAGAGTTTGCACCCCATGAGTATTGTTGCTGGGGGTGAGGGTTGTGGGTGCGTGGGTGCTGAGACTGGCCCTTGGATCGCCTTTGCTGCATGGCCTCCTTCTGATGGGGGGCATTTCTGGTTTTCTTAGTACTGTCCTCTCTTCAGTCTGCCTTTCTCTCCTGCTTTTGTCTCGCCCGGAAGAGGGGGCTCAGTGTTTCTCAAGGGAGGTGCTGATTAGCATTTTGATAGAATGGTTCATTTGGTAGATCGATTAATCATCGTGTGGAACTTTCCTGTCCACTAGAGGACATTTAGCATCCCTGGTCACTAAATGCTCGTATTTCTCTAACGAAGTCATAAGTCAACCAATATGTCCCCCCCATGCTTCCAAATACATGCAATTAAGAATCACTGTCTTCTAGAAAAGTGAGTGGTATCTTCTTTGGGGGAAGGAGGAGTAATTAGAATAGGGGGAGATATAGGTGTTTTGAGGGACTAGCTCAATTAATTTCTCATATGACCTGACCTTTTCTGAAGTTGGACCTGCTTTGGGAGTCAATTTTATTCTATAGGGATCAGATGAATGAGTTTTTGCCAATGCAAACCCTGGCTCTTGAGGCTTGAAATCAACCCAGAAGCCACAGGGGAATCTGTCAGTGACTCAGGGGGTGGAAAGACTACTCAGGCTCCCATAGGGTGCTGGGTTTTCTTGACTCACTGTGGCTAAACTTCTTGCATCTGCTCAAAAATAAATTGTGGTCCACATGTGCCAGTGACCTACTGAGAGAAAAATGCAACAGGGCAATTAAAAACAATCCAAGGGAGATAGGCTTTGCCAATCATTTCTGTTCTTTCTCTGTGATTGCAGATATTGCCGCTAACTTTATGAGCTTATGTGTAGGCTATCAGATGGGAGATCTGAGGTTTGTTTGTAGTTAGTAAAGAGAAGGGGAACACTTTCAGACACCTTGTTCCAGGGCCACATAAATGCCTTTGATCAGAAGAACAGAAACACATTCAAGTTACCTTAAGAAAGGGTGCCTGAGAAAATAAACACAGTGTCCATCGTGGTGAGCTGGAAGGAATCCCAGGGGCATTGTAGAGCTGCAGGCTGGCCAGACCTCATGGGGATGGGACTGACTCAGGACGGGAAGATCATTCCTGATCTGTTGCCACTTCAGCATGTGTCTGCACTAACAGCGGTTGGTCAATCTGTGTTCTGCTTCTTGGTCTTTCACCTGGTAAGGCACTTCCACTTCGGCTTCTCTCCTCATGCCATCCTTCCTGCCTCCAGTCTTTGTCCCTACAGCCTAACTGATGATCTGTGTATGGACCAAGAAGTAGAGGAATACAATAGTTCGATACAAAGTATCATCCCTACTGGTTTTACACCAGGCGATCTTAGGGGTGCTGATGCCCTCTTTTGGTCCAAACAGCTGAGCCCCAGGGCTGCTTGCTTTCGGAAGGACTGTGGTCCTGGCAGTTTCTCCAGAAGGGAGCAATTGTGGGGGGTGGAGGGGTAGACTTATAGAACATGAGGCCTTTCTAGTGTAAGGATGCTGAATTCTTAACTCCCAGGATCAATAGAAACCGTATTTGTGGGTTATGTGTATCAAAAAGAATTGGAAGATTATTTGCAAAGCCTCCACGTTCAGTAGCAATTGTGAAAAAGCCTGAATCCATTCTTTTGAGAAGCCTGGCTGCATCCCATGCAGAATGGAAGGGAAATTGCTGGGCTGGATGATTGGGAAATGAGGAGTAGTATTTTTTGTATGGATATCTTATAGTTTGTGTCTGCCAAATGTGATGCTCTCAGCCACTTGTGTATCCTGTAGGAATAATGGCTCAGTGGCTGTCTGATGCGGAAAGACGTTTTGACATTTCTGACAAGTGTTATTCAACAGCTGGGTTTACAGGAGTCCAGTTCTGGCAGAGGAAAGAAAATAACTGGGTTTATTACTGCGAAAATAAATTCCACATAGCTTTTGTCATTTAGGGGATTACAGCCTTACAGAATAGACTCAGAGATGTTTTGTGTTACAATGTATTTTGTGCATTTACCCCTGATCTTGGAGAGTTAGTTTCATTTGAACCAATGATTGAGTGTGACTTTATAAGGAAATGCATTCTCATGTGCGGGAGGCTCTGTCCTTACAATTCTGTGACGAGTATGAAGGATGGTCCCCGTGGACCCCCACAGCTGTGAATGGTATGTGGCAGCACAAACAGCCCATCTGGCCACTGAGTTCATTTGAGGCTCTCCTACTTCTCAAGTAGCTGGAGCACGATGGTGCCACATACAGAGAACCAGTGTTTCCTCAGAGACATGCAGCTTCTGTTGAAAGAGGCAGAAGAGGAGTTCAGCAGGGCTCCTTGCAACTGCTTGTTGAAGACAGAACATAGTCTGTTATGGAAGGGTCATGAGGCTCAGCTTTCTCACCCAGCTGCTGACTACAGAGGTGAAAAGAACAGAGATGAATCATTCGCTCAAGTTTCTCTTTTGACTCTGAAGATCTCTATCCCCTCTACTGCATTTTTTTATAATAAGAAGGGAAAATATAGAGTTGTACCCAATTTTTTTTAACATGTATTTGTGTTTCTTCTAAACAGGAAGATTTGCATGTATATAGATAGCCACATATTGCCAGATCAAAAATCTTTAATTTTCATTTTAAAGATGTACTAATCTTATAGTATAAACTAAAGAAAAATAACTCAAATTGGTGCATATGCATTTTACAAAAATAAAAGTGTCTGTTCTCAGAGAATCAGCCATTAATTTGCCTCCCCTTCAGGAAGATTCTGTAGCAACAATAGAGACCTCTGCTCTCTCCAGGGTATAAAGAGATTCTGAAAGACGGCTGAGAGCCCAGGATCCCGAATCCTGGGATTTTTCTCCTGCCATGGGCCACTCACTCCCTGTGAAGTTTCTTGGGGATAAAGATGCGTGGAGGGGAGAAGCAGGACTGTGGATGCAATACTTGAGGGCCGGGCTGTGGTGAACTGCCCTGTCCTTCCCCTGAGCCACAGGAAGGGGTGATCAGTCCTTCTCAGCCCTTTCCTTCTCAAGCCCATCATTGAGTCTTGACCTTCACCTTTCCAAGAAGTGAAACTGTGGCTGATGTAATATCCTCAATGTAACTCATCTCTTATCAGCACCACCCCTTAAAGGAAGCTTCATGGACATGGGAGAAGGCATTTAGGCACCCGTTTCCCTTAGCTGTCGAAAGCTGGCTCTTTTCTATTGGAAAGAACTCTTATCAGAGCACTTCTGAATTTTTAAGTGATTGATGTTAGGAAAAGATTTCCCAAGCATTAAACAATAGGGCATTATTTACAGATCCACCCCCAACTTAGAAAATAATGCTTTGAGAGACCAAAATCCAATGTTAGAAAAGTACTTAATTTATTTCAACTTTTTGTTCCCTCTGGTGTTTCTCCAAATGCCTATCCATCTTTCCCCTCCTTCCATGAACCTGTAGTCTCTTCGCCCCCTTTCTTACATCTTTGTCTCATTCCAAGTTCCGTGGCTCCCAGGTGACCGCAGGACAGGGTGCGTCTTCACCAGGTCTAAGGGCTCTTCATAGACCGACTCCACCTTCCCTGCTGACATTATGCACGAGCTTCTCCCCACTCAGACTGGTCCTTGGTCCCATTCTCTCCTCTTCGCACAGAGTGCCCCCTTTTCTCTTTTGAGTGGCCATTTGGTTCGATAGCATTGATAGACCTCTGGCCTACTAGTGAGGTCTGCATTTTCATGCTGTGTCTATCCGTTTCTAGAAATGTGACTCTGGGCAAAATATTTAATTTCTCTCAGCCTCAATTTTCTTAATTGTAGGATGGGATTCATAATACCCACCTTATGGGATGCTTGTGCGCATGGTGCTGGGGGTGCATTCCTGCACGTCCAGCACAGAGCTCTGCATGTCGGCTCACATCATACGTGCTTGCTGATGAAGTTCTTGAACCTCAGAATTGCAGAGCTGGCCTGCATCACACTTCTTGATTCATCATCCTCTGCCTGCTATTCCATGTCTTCTCTAACCCTCTCTTTCTTTGATAGGACGCTAGCACCCCTAACCCTATCGGTAAGCACCTAAGGGCAGGTTCTCCCCCCTCCACCTGTGGCTGTGAGCATACATTCATGGGCACTCGTGGTGTCTGCCCACAGCAGACACTGACAGCTAGTTCAAGGCCACTCTCTACAACCTTGAGCACCAGTTCATTTCCTTAGCATTCTTTTCTCATGTATAGTGAGATTTAAAATGGAAATTAAATGCTGTGATTACATCTGTCATTATAAGGTGTACGTCTCTATAACAAAGTTTTCCAAGGCCCAATGAACAGGCTTTTTTATTCCAAACATGATTTCCTAAAATGTGACGTGACATTAACAGGATTTCTTGGGCAAATCCCTTCGAGTCAGACTGTGCCCCGTGTCGATTTTCAGCTCTGCCACTTTTAGCCTGAGCGAGCCGCCAGCAGCCCTGGCCTCTCCCCCCATGCAGCGGAGGGGGTTTCTTGTGTCCGTTCTCTTTAAATTGTGGTTTTCCACCTCTTGCTCAGATGATTAAAACCATACATTAGGTCTATAAATTTTGGTTTCCTAAAACCTAACCCCTTCTGCCCCTTCTTCTTCTTTCTTCCTCCCTTTTCTCCATTTTCCTTATTGTGTCATGCCCAAAATATGGCTTTTAAAGTTTCTCTACTCAAGGAAAGAATAACTGGAATGCTTGTATGCCTTCTCTAGTTTGATCTGTTTGATTTTTAGTTTTTAACATGGGTGTGATTTTCTATATATGTGTGGTTCCCATTCAGTTAATTTTGTCTCTTCTTTTGCTCATGAGTTTATTGGCGAGAGACAAAAGTACAAGTGCTTGGATTTTTTCTGCATTCTTTAGTTATTCACGTACATTGCTAATTATACCTTTACCAGTTGTCCAGATTTGATGGTTTGTCTTATTTTCACCTATGGCTTTTGAGGGAAATATATACAAAGACATGAGAGTGTGTGTGGTATGAACATTGCAACATTTTGTTCTTCCCAGGTCCCTCTTTGGAGAGGAGTTAAGATAGATTATTTTTTTGTTCATAATCAGAAAGATTATTTAGTATAACTTTCTTGAATGCAGAGCTTTTAGGGCAGGCAACAGAAGCCTCCCAGCCTTTTCCCTCCAGGAGCACTGGTGGGGGCAGGGGCGCTGTGTCTGAGTGTGTGTTCGGTTGGTAAAGGGACGGTGGTGACAATAAACTGTGAGATTAGGGTGCCCGAAATTGCTTGTTAGTCTTTCTGAAGAGGAAACACCAGGGCCTCCGCCATATGTCCTTTCTCACAGAATTACTCATAGTTGGAAGAAGCAAAAAATACAGCTTTGATCAAGTTGGGTTTTTAAAAAACAACTATTGATTTTGAGGTTTTTATTTTGTTAATTATAGGTACCAAGATTTTAAAAAAAAGCAAATGGAAGGAGAGATATACAGCAGCTCAAATGCGTGGCTGCTTTGTTCACTTGAGTTAGGTTGGATATCCTACTGCATCTTCATTTCTAAATAACCCTCTCTCAATTTCCTGCCCTGTGGGCTTGTGGAACTTTTCTCCTCCCGACTCCTGGAAGTTCTCCCCTGTTCCTGTGGATTTAGAAAGAAGAGCTGTGGGGATGGATGAGCCCCGCCCGGGAAGGACTGACACCCCCTCTGTGGGTTTGCTCCTGGGGAAGGAAAAAGGACTCACATCTTCCTTCTTCAAGCCACACTCTGCTTGCCCCTCAGAATCCCTGCAGTCAGATGTGCTCTACCTGCCCCATCTTGTCCCTCTGAGGTTCCCTTCCTGTCCTTTTTTGGCTCTAGGGCAGGGCACTAAGTGTCATGGGAGAGGAATGCTCCTGAAGAGACCCAGAGGTGCCAGGAGCAAAGCCCCATTTCACAGTTCTGCTCCGGGCCTCCCTGTTTACCTAGCTTTGCTTCTTTGGGTATTAAAGTTTGAGGTCACATTTGGGGACTGGGAGACTTTGCTACGTATGGATTTTTTTCCCCTCAAATACATATTTCTGTCCACAATTAGACAATGAGGCCCTACCCTAATGAGGACCATGCCAGGAGCTTCTCTTGCATTCCTTGCGTTGCCTGCGCTGTGGGAGGCCCATGTCAGGGACTCAGGATGTGAAGGCTTCATTGCATTCACTGTTTCTCTCTGTAGCCTGTCTTACTCATCCCCCCTACCTTCACTTACCATTCTTATGTTTTTATTCAGTAACCACTTGCTTGTTTCTCCCTGGAGTAGTATATATTTTTCTGGATGGCTTCCAAATCTTCATGCCTCCAAAGCAGTCTGCGGTGGGATTGATTTGGCCATCTCTGACTTTATTTGTTGAGCTGAATCTTACCTTTTCTTCTGTTGTAACTCATGTCAAGAGCTTGCATTCTCAGGAGCATGAGCCCTACTTTTGACTTAAGGGGCTTCCTTTCCCCTCCACTACCAGGAGATGAAAGGGACTTGGGTCTTTCCTATCAGGCCTCAATTAAATGGGCTGTGTGGCTGCAGAGGGGTCAGTGCGCCTCTCTGTGGTCTCATAATCGGGAGTCGTCCCAGGTCCTCTTGCTGCGACCCCTCACTCTGTTGCTTGGATTCTCCGTCACACCGGTGAAGTCATTGCTTGCTTTAAAGTTGTCCTAGTTGTTTAATGCAGTTTTTTTTTCTAGCCAGACCCATTTTTTGAAGGACAGGGACAAGACCTAATTCTCATGTATCCTTGGCCACCCGTCTCCTCCCTGTAGACTGAGCATGAGTCTCCATTCAAATTAGGTGATCCATGAATGTTTTAACCTATTTAAACCCCAGCATTTATAGAATTCAGCAGGAAGAGGTACTCTTAATACAGTAGTAACACCTAAGCATACCCTGACGGTCATCTGGTTTACCACCTCATTTTTAAAAATCAATTTATTGATTCAATTATCCCTTCCTTCATCATCCCTCCCTCTATTTTGTATCATGGCTGTAAGGAGCCAGGGATCTGAGGTTACTGTGCACATGGAGCTTATTATCAGATGGAGAGGATAGACACTGAACAAATAGTGACAAGTCTTAGGAGAGCTGCAAGTACCTAGAGCTACAGAAGCGCCTGATGGGGAGCTGCCAGAGTCCAGGGAGGCTTGTTTCCTGAGGATGTGATGTTTAACCTGAGCCTTACCAACCAGAGAAGGGAAGTGACTTGCCCAAGGCCAGTCAGTAGCTCATGCATAGCAGAGCCTGTAATCCAGGTTTCCACCTGGCCCTGGGCCCATTCCTCCGAATTTTAGGGGGATGCCATGAAACCACTTTGATCTTCTGAATTTCACTGGGTCATATGGCATAGCTATTGAATAGCTTACATTTTGAAAATGCACTTTCTACTTAAATTTTTATAATGATGAAACTTTATATATGTTTTCCTTCCTTGCTACTTTTGAAGCAATATGCTGTGTTAGTACCTTACCTCTTTCTAGAGTAGTTATTGACTACCTTTCTATTAGCCTTTCTTAATTCTGTGATAGTTTATGTCTTTCATAAGTTTTAAGTTTTGCTCAGTTTCCCCTAACTTAATAGGGTTTTATGTTAAACTCTGCCCTACAGGGAGATAAAAATGAAAGATGGGGATTTATAGAAACTGAGAATGCCCAAAAGATAACTGATAAGCAAGTTAGAACTTTAATAACAATTTTAAAATTTCAGAATAAAAATTTTTGAATTTCAAAATAAACTTAAGAGTGTCTCTGAGATGAGCCTCAGGGATAGACAATGAAAAAAATCTTTTTGCCATTTTTTCCTAATTCTTCAAATCTCTTTACATATGTGGGTTCAGCCAGAGATGCCAAGTGGCAGAAAGTGGAGAGAACTCCTCTTTACATGTTTCCTCACAAATGATTCATGTAAGGATCAAATAATTCACGGGAAGAGCAGCAAGGCAGTGGGGGTGGGGTCCTCAGGAAGAGAGGTATTAGGAGGAACAACCTAACCTGTCGTTACAGGGGTATTCTGCATCATGCTTGTGCAGATAGTCCTGCAATAGAGGAATAGTTTGTCATTCTACGTCAGCTTGCAGAGAAACATAAATACACAAAATGTGATTTGTGCATGGTCACACATCTGGTTAAATGAATTCTTGAACTGCATGAAATTTTCTGCAAAATGTTTACATTTAAGGGAATTATTCTGGGTCATTCTGGTTTCATCAGATTCTTAAAGGGGTTTCTGATCACAGAAAGGTTCAGAATAATGGTATTAGCTGAAAATACTCGTTTCTAAAAGTTTTGGGTAATAGAATCTTTCCATGTGTGTCATACAAATCAGAAATGATTTTTAAAAATTGCTGTTTTATAATACAAGAAAATGTATGCATAATGAAAATTACTATAAACAAGATTCAAAGATGTGACTGAAAAGTATTTAGAACTTATTTATTATCTCTCATATACAAGTAGAAACACATTGGTGGTGATTGTAAAGTTCAACATGGCGGTGTTGTTCAACATGGCAGTGTTGGCAAGACTAAGATGTCTGGAGCTCTGTGGTTGGTTGGGTCAGTGTTATAAACCTCTGGAGGGCACTTGGTCACCGTACATAAAGATGCAAAGTGTGCTTACACTTTGGCCCAGCAGTTGAACTTCTAGAATTTGTCTAGAGAAGGCAGTTGTTGTATAGCTGTTACAAGATGCATGCCCAGAGATACCCACTGCATGTTTGTGTTTGGAAAGGAAAAACTAGAAAGAACTTGAATATCCATTACTAGGAGACTCGTTACTATTCTATGGTAAGCACATGCCTACCATAGAATTCTATATAGTCATTAAAAATGATACAGTGATTTAAATTTTTATAGAAAGCTCTTCATGACATATTAGTGAGTTAGAACAGTTCTGATCAAGAACAACAAATAATATGAGCCTGTTTATGTAAAATTGTTTGCAAATGTATATAAGTATGTATGTGAACACCCAAGGAATATTCAAGAAAATCTTAGTAGTTTTTTTCAAGTGTTTTTGTTTTGGTATTTTGCGGTATAGGTTGAATGTTTGTACAATGAGCATGTCTCCTTCTTAAAAATAAATAATAGTATTTAAAACATGCTTGGCCCTACTGATCAAGGATTTGTAGCATCATCTAAATAAGGCAGCACATGAAAAGGGTGGGAAGGACTGGGCATTGTTTTTATATAACTTCTATTAAAGTTCAACCGCATATATGCTGTGACTCCAGGTGACAGGAGTGCTTGGGTCCTAGGAGCTTCACCATCTAGAGGAATTCCAAGGCAATAAGGTGTCCAGTAGGTGTAAAGTTACTTCCTTGTGTGGTCTGTGTAAGTACCTGCCGAGGGGAACGTTTATGATGGCTTGTGTGTTCATACATATGGTTTTACCTCGAGTGTTTACCCGAATATGGAACGAAAAAATCAATGAGGGTTCACACTGAAGGGAGTTATTTTGGCACAATTGTATGGACTTCTAGAACCATTAAACTGAGTGTTGCTACCAGTTTTGGCACTTTAAAAAGGAACTAAGAATCTATTTCATTGGCAGTTCATTAGGTATCCTAGGTATCGTAAACACCTGCAATTTAAATCTAGGAGCGTGGACATTGGGTCTTCTTGGTGGCAGTGCTGGGAAGTCAGAGAATGCACATTCTAGAAGGGAAGGTCATTTATTAGCTTTGAAAATAAAAGTAGTGCTTAGTCGTTCCTTAATCCAGTTTATTTTTCTATTGCATCATGAATATCTTTCTGATGTGGATGTTTTCCTTTTGACCCGATGTGCAAAATATAGCCATCAAAATTTTTACACTTAAAAAAAAAATTCTATTTATTTATTTTTAGAGAGAAGGGAAGGGAAGGAGAAAGAGAGGGAAAGAAACATCAGCGTATGGTTGCCTCTTGTGCTCTCTCCACTGGGGACCTGGCCCGCAACCCAGGCATGTGCCCTGACTGGGGATCGAACCAGCAACCCTTTGGTTCATAGGCTGGCACGCAATCCACTGAGCCACACCAGCCAGGGCCTTTTTAGAGTTTTAGATAATTTTATTCTCCATTGACATCTCACTATTTTAAATGGTCTTACTTTTCCATAGACTTAGAGAATCAAAATATCAGTCTGCAGCTAATGGACACTCCTTTGGGCCAGAAGGGCTGGAGCCCGTGGTACAAAGAATCTCAGGGTAGGTTTAAAGAGGGCTGGTTAGTGAGCTTAAATCTTTAATGTACTCTGTCATCCATTCTCTTTAGTTTTATAAGAATTTGTGTTAAGGGGGTGTTTGGAAACATTGTAATTCAAGACACATGTGCTACCTTAGAAATTTGAAGTAAATCTCATATAAAATTTACTTTCCCAGAATTGTTTGTTTCAGTCTAACATCTGGTGACATTATTTATAAATGCCAATTCATTTCTATAAAGATTTATCAAGGCCCTTTAGATTCGAGAGAAAGTGGAAGGAGTCAGACCAGAGACACCAGCTTTGAGTTCTTGCGCCGTTGCCCAGAGAGTGAGGAGGACTCGCCGGTGGTCACGTGTTTAGAGTAGGAGTATTCAGTGAAGTTGTATGTGTTTCTTCCCTGGGCCTAGATGTGAATGAGGGCAACGATGAAGTTAATGAGGTTGGATTTTTGTCTAGTGAGCAGGTCCCCATGAGAGTGGGAGAGAGTTCAGGGTCTACTGCCACCCCATTCAGGAAAGGAGTAGTTACGACAGTTGAATGTGGAATTTAAACTGGTTAAGGAGGTGAGGCCAGACAATGAGGAGGCTGAGGGCAAGTGAGAAGTGGTAGGGTCGATGGCTGGTGGGTCTCACTGTGGTCACTAAAGTTGCTCTCATTGAAGATGGTCGTGGTTGATGAGTGGCATGGAGGGATTTCAGTTAACTGGCATGTGACCTCGGAGTTAGGGTGGAAGACAAGGACTGAGAAGCCAGAGCATTGGAAAGATCATCTGAGTGGATCCTGGATTCACCTAGAATGATGGCCATAGTAGTGATGGAGAAGGAAAGGGAGCCAGGAGCCCAGATCTTCCCAGAGTGGGGAGGAGTGGGTGGTACTGAGATGTGTGATGTACTAATTTTGTGTGATGCTGAGCTTAGAGTTTTACAGAAGAGGAAAGGAGGGACAGGGGACTGGATGTGGTAAAAAGAAACAATAAGGACACTCATCCCACCTGTAAGCCCTATGGTTCAAGGAATGTGGGGAGAAAACAGCCACCCCTTGAGAAGCTGGGTTGGGTAGAGATACAGTATCCTCCAGGAACAACCGGGGTACAACAGAAGGGATATGCAGGGAGCATTCAGAGAGAAGGCCGAGGATACAGGGGACCTTGCTTATGGCTGCCTGGGAGTTCCAGAGAGCACAGGAAAGGGGCTTCAGGCAGTGGAAGGGGCCAGAGATAGGGTCAAGGAAAGGAATGAAAGAAGCCATATGGCCATCAAAGTTAGAAGAATGAGAAAGACCTGGGCTTCCCATTGCATGGGTGGTTAACAGGGATGAAAGCTGTAATGAAATTAGTTCTGATTTTTCCAAGGCTATGAGTATAGGGCAGGTGTCAAGCTCATCTTCACCGGGGACCACATCAGCCTCACGGTTGCCTTCAAAGGGCCAAATGTAACTTCAACTCCTTAACAGTTAAGGAGTAGTTACATTTATACAGCCCTAAAATTTGTTTTGGCCCTTTGGAGGCAACTGCAAGGCTGATGTGGCCCCCGTTGAAAATGAGTTTGACACCCCTGGTATAAGGAGTGCGATGGGAGGCAGGCAGGGTGGATATCGGAGCACCTGGGGGTCTGGATCTCCAGACTTGTGTTTGACAGGGAGTCTTGCTGAATGCATAGGGCTCCTATTCAACCCCAGCCGGAGGAGGCGCTGTCTTAATTCCAAGCCCTTGGAGCTCACCCTTACCCCGCCTAGGGAAGTGTGAAGAGCAGAAGGGGATCATGGAAAGCTCTCCTGCTTTATTCATCTTTGTGAATCACTTCACATATCTCACCACATACACAGCACCCGCTTTGTGCCATATTTCTGCTCATTCTTTGTGCCTGATGAAGAGCCCTGCTTCATTTCTTCTTTCCCGCCCCCTTACCCGTCTGCGCGGCTCGTGCTGAGTGTGCCAGTCTGAGGGCAGAGCTTCCTCAATGTGCCCTGCATGGCTCTGCTCAGTTAAGGTGTGGTGCGCAGGAAGGCATTCAGTCTAAAACCAGGGGGCACTTCTACTAATCTAAAAGGCGTTTATTCATTTCTGTCTTCCCAGCAATGCAAAGGAAACTAAACATGTGAGCTGACCTTTAAGCGATCTATTTTGGGGAAATTAATTTGTGTCTAAGTCTGAGGGCACTGGATTTAAAATTCAAAATGCACTCCTTGATAAGTTCGTGCTGTCTCCCTGCGGACAGATGCTGGCGTCTTTATTCTCTATGTCACAGTCTCTTGAGCCTTAAACATACTCATATAAAGAGATCCAAGAAAGATTTGCCAAAACGACCTAATTTTAATTCTAATTCCTCTTTCTGGAGTCCTGCTACCTTGAACAGAAATGACATTCCATGGAACGTTTGAGTTGTTTTAACATTTCACTTTTAAAGGCCCACTTTGTGTGTAAGGGGACTTCTCTGATGTGAATCATAATTTTCAAAACGAAGGGAGGCAACAACTGTGAACATGGAGGTTAGGGAAGAAATCCCTTTTTCTTGTGGAAAATGACAGCCAGTGGTAGAGGTTTCAGAGGTGGCCTGAAACGGGCAGAGAGCACGGACGCGATCACTGTTTGAAGGCACTCCTTCCTCCCTTACAGAGAAAGCTGTTCGCACAGATCACTTGCATGTTATGTAAAGAATAAACAGGCGAAGTTGATTTATTGGCCTTTCCCCCTCCCCCCGCCCCCCTGGCTGTGCGCTGCCACACTGCCACATCTGCAGTGTAGTCGGGATCACGGTCCAGTCCCTATGAGATCCTGTAGTCCTGAGGCAGCAGAGGTAAACCAGATGTCCCTGCCAGGCTGTAAACTGGTGGAAGGCTGCACCAGGCTTTTTATGTCTCACACCTGACTCTGGGACATGATCTCACCCTGGGGACGTCCGAGATGCCAAGGGCACAGGGATGCGATCTTTGAATATAAATGTATTCAATGTATAGTTATTGGACGAATTAAACTGTGGCCCGTGTATTTTCTTTCAGTACTGTGTATTCTTTTCTAATTCCGTGGGTATGCTAGCAGCCCAAATGCTTGGGTGTGTGCAAGGATATATACAAATAAACACATACACAGGTAGGCACACACACAGACACAGGAGGTACTTGGATACGCAGAGGGAGACGCCCTGACCTTTCACAAACGTAATTTTCAGTTAGCCAGAATGTTCCATTTCCTAGCTGTGATAAATGCAGTAAGTTTACCAAAAATGTAGTTGTATTTTGCCAGTTTTTACATTTTTTGCCTCAAAGAAGTAAGAACCATGTTTAGGAAAACCATGTCTAAGGAAATCAAAATCAGACAGCTCAGGAAGGGGGATGTGGCGCCTTCTCCCGGAGGCTGAAGCCTCGTCTCACTGCCTCTGACGCTGTTTGGACATTTTTAAGCCCTAGTTAGTACAGAAGCAACCCAACTATTTTTCATGCTTCATAAACAGTTCATTTTTTTCCGGAGAAAAATGAAAGGACCTCAACATAGGGTGCATATTTCTTAATTAAGATTTTCCATGATACAGTTAATTGATAGCTCCTCAATCTTAATTCCAGCAAGTTTTTTTTATGTATAACTAGATCAGTTTTAAAATGAGAGGGTTTTTTTTTTTGTCCATATGGCATTCATGTAGTTATGAGTATTTGTACTAGGAGTACAAATAGTACAAAGAGTGTAGCTCTCTAGGAATAAAAATATAATTTTCAAATGAAAACTGTGGTACCAGCATGTGCCTTTTTCTGCATAGTTCAGCTTCTTTCAAGGCTTAAAGTGGGCAGGATCACACTCTGAATTTTTTAATATAAGTGTAGGGTTATTAACGCTTGGCGGTTTTGGTTCTGTAAACAAGGAAATAGACTGTTTTTGAGGTTTTCTGTAAGGAGTAAATACATTCTCTAAGTTAAGTATAAGGATTAAAAACAGCCATAATAGCTATGAAAAGCTACTCATCTTTGCTTCATTAGCGTGGTTTTTGTGCATTTTTACTGTGATCATAATTCTTCACATGTACTTATACACCAATTACCGCACTGTGTTTGGCAGCTGGAGCATGACATTCCTCGCTGTATTGTCATTGAGTTACTTATCTTTCCTGTGAACCAAGGACTTTCCTGGAGCTTGGAATTTAATGGGTATTGTTCTCGGTAACCAACTTCATGCTTGTCACCATCTGGTACGAGCCCCATCAGTGTTTTGTGTGCCTGGTTACGGGATGCTGCCTTCATTCTGTTCTGTGTTACCATATACTTCCCAAGTATATCTCATTTCTATCCCATGTCTATCTCATTTCTGTACTACATCTTGTTCTAGAAAGGATTCAGAGTGGGTCACAAAGATACACAAAATGGAACAAGTCAATTTTAGGAGTGGAAGTGACAGAAAAAAAGGTGAAGTAGTAACAATAGAACCTTGAATGAAGCTAAGACATTTGGAGGTCATAGGGACTGACATTCTTACTCTCTGGCCGACACACACACGTGGCTTTGAGCTTCACAGCAGCCATTGGGAGGGGATCTCTGCCCCAGCACCTTCTCAGATTTGGCCTAGTGGCCATTTTTCATACTGACTATTTATATAGGATACATCAAGCTGAGTAGCTTCTTAGTTAGTCAAAGCAGTTTTTCATATTAAAGGAATAGCCTGACATCCAAAACATGCTGTGAAAAAATGGTTTAAATCATCCCCGAAGTCTCTTAAACAAGAACCCAAGGGAAATCCCCACGATGACACGCAGCACCACTTACCCAGTCTTCCTTCCAACCTTCATCCGCCTCGCGTGTCACGTCTAACCAGCTGCTCTGTTGTCTCTCCTCTCAAAGCTCGGGTTTGCTTGTCCTTTCTCTCTGCCTTTCGTCTTACCTTGAGCTGCTCTTTCGTCCCACGAGTCACTTTCTATCCTTTCCAGTGTACCTTGTCAAAGAAGTTCGGTTCTGGAAACATGGTTCTTTATGAAGCCCTGGGTCCTCCTCACCCTGCTTTCAGGAGCAGACACATTCAGAGCCTTGGCAGTGGAGGGTCGAGTTAGAGAACAAGAGGACAAATGCGGAAGTTTTGCTTACTTCTTTTTTTCCTGTAAGAAACAATGAGCACGTTTATTTAAAACTGTCTAAATGTTGAGTTTTCATTAGGTGAGTACAGTATTGTTATAGTAGTTTAATAAACAGGCATAATTGTTGCTGGGATATTTATCTAATATAAATGTCATTGTCAAAGTTTAAGAGTAGATTCCATGGCCATAAAAAGCTGCTAATTTTGAATCTGGTCTTTCACTGTGAAGGATCTGGTTGCTTTTTTACAGGAATGTATCACATGTGTCTAGTGCTGTCAGATGGCCATGAAAATATTTCAAGTTTTTTTCTGGCTTCTTTTAAGATTTTCTCTTTGTCTTTGACTGTCTGCATTTTTTTTTTAAAGATTTTATTTATTTATTTTTAGAGAGAGGAGAAGGGAGGGAGAAAGAGAGAGAGAAACAGCAATGTATGGTTGCCTCTCACATGGCCCTCACTGGGGACCTGGCCCGCAACCCAGGCATGTGCCCTGACTAGGAATCGAACCGGGACCGCCTGGTTCCCAGCCCGCGCTCAATCCACTGAGCTACACCAGCCAGGGCTGACTGTCTGCATTTTTAATGTGATTTGCCTAGGGGTAGTTTTTTGGGCATGTATCCTGCTTGATGTTCTCTGAGCTTTCTGGTTTGGTATCTGACATAATTTAGGGAAGTTTTCACTCATTATGGCTCAAAAATTTCTTCTCTTCCTTTCTCTTCCTTCTCCTTTTGGTGTTCCCATTATGCATTTGTTACACCTTTTGTAATTGACCCACGATTCCTGGATATTCTGTCCTGCCTTTTTTTCTATTTTAGTCTCTCCTGTTATCTTTGGGTTTCCTTACAGACTGCTTCTTATATAAGTTCTGAGACATATTGTTCCTTCAGTTTTATTTCTCTGCTGTTATATGGAAGCCCAATTGATGTGGTAAGGTATGGGGTATGTGGTAAGTCTTTTAGTGAGTCAGTGCCCTGGGCTGTGACCTTCACAATTTCTTTTCAGACCCTCTCCTCCTTCCCTTAGGTGTCACAGGCAGGTTACAGGAGGACCGAAGGTGGGTATTTCCTTTCTGCTAGGTTAGTGGCTAGAGTGGCTGGCATGGGCATTGCCCTTTCCCCAGGTCAGTGAGACTCTGGTAAAATAGTTTCTTTTGAGGGCAGGCCTTGTTAAAAAGAACAGAACGTTCTGATGTACTTGCAAGTGGCTACTTTCCCCCTCCCCCTACAGGAAGCAAGAAGGAATTTTTTTCCAATCTTTTCTACGAGAATTTCTGGTAGTTAAAACTTACAAAATGGTGGGCACCCCCTGCCCCAGCCAGACTGGGCCCTGCTGAACTTTTTAACTCAAACTTGCCCACACCGAGCCCCCAGCAGTTCATCAGTACTGGTCTCCACCTCCCACCCGAGGTTTCTGCCTGTGGGTCTCTTGCTCCAGTGGGTTGTGATTCTCTGTAGTCATCTGTCCATCCCCAGTTTGGGGGGCAGTGGTTTGCCCTGTGATTTGAGTTCTAGGATGGATCTAAGAATTGTTGATTTCCAGTTTGTTCAGCTTTTCTCTTGAGAGGACAGGAGTGATGACTTCTCAGCTCCCAACATGTTGACCAGAAACCAGAAGGTCTATTTGAGGATTTTCAAGGGAGGAAATAAAGTCCTATTTTAAAACTGGTCAGCAAACTACCAAATAAAGGCTAATATCATTTTTTAATTAAATTTTTTTCAATTACAGTTTACATTCAGTATTATTTTGCATTAGTTTCAGGTGTACAGCATAGTGATTACACAATCATATTCTTTACAAAGTGGTCCTCCTGATAGTCCCAGTGCCCACCTGGCACCGTGCATAGTTATTACAATATTATTGACTATATTACCTATGCTGTACTTTATATTCCAATATCTATTTTGTAACTACCAATCTGTGCTTCTCAATCTCTTCACCTTTTTTACCCAGTCCCCCAAACCCCTCCTCTCTGTTAACCATCAGTCTGTTCTCTGTATCTGTGAGTCTGTTCCCATTTTGTTTGTTCATTTATGTTGTTTGTTAGCTTCCACACTTAATCTGTATTGCCAGACACATACTTTCTAAGCATACTAGATCGTTAGGTGAATCTTGATGATATTTCGGAAAAGGATCCCAGTAAATGGCATCCAAAGATACACAAAAATAAGGCCAATGAGGCAAAAAGAATTATCGAGGTCAGAGCATTAAAAGTAAGACATATTTATTATTTTGAATTTCACACTGCTAGAATCTGTCATGTAAAATATAATAAAACCTCAGAATAATTAGAGAATGGGTTATTTTAGTTAAGGGAAATCTACCTCATAATTAAGCCAAAAACCACTTTAGTTTTAAACTTTAATCATGCTAAGTAAAATAAGCCAGGCAGTGAAAGACAAATACCATATGATCTCACCTATAAGTGGAACCTAATCAACAAAACAAACAAGCAAGCAAAATATGACCAGAGACATTGAAATAAAGAACAGACTGACAGTAACCAGAGGGGAGGTGGGAGGGGATAACGGGGAAAGCAGGGGAAGGGTTGGCAAGGACCATGTATAAAGGACCCATGGACAAAGCCAAAGGGGGCAAGGATTGGGGGTGGGGGGTGGGAGGCGGGGTGGAGCGGGGGAAAGAGGTGGCAGCAGAATGGAGACAACTGTACTTGAACAACAATAAAGCAAAAGAATTTTAAAAAATAAACCTCAATCAAAATTAATCTAAAAGGATTAAAGATCTCACAAGACCATAGGATCATAATTCTGCAAATCAAAGACCATGTCAAATGAAGAAAAGGAAAAACAAAATGTACACTGCCAGTGGATACTCCATCAAAGTTCTTTGCTCTTGCTTTTTACCAAATACCTGATATATATTCATTTCTTTTTTCATTTTATTTTTTAAAAATAATAGTTTTATTGAGGTATAACTCATATGCCATATGATTTGTTCTTTTAAAATATGCAATTCATTAGTTTTTAGTATGTGCACAGAACTATACAACCATCTCCACTATATAATTTTGGAATTATAGTGGAGAAACCTCATGCCCATTAAAGTCATACCCCACCCTCCCCTCCCACCCGTCCCTGCTATCCACTGAGTCGCTTTCTTTTTCTATGGATTTGTCTGTTACGGACGTTCATGTGAATGGATTCATTGAATATGTGTCCTTTCATGCCTGGATTTAGTTACTTAGCATAACGTTTTAAAGGTTCATTTATGTTGTAGCATGTTTGGTACTTCATTCCTTTTTATGGCCATATATTCCATTCTTTGGAGGTACCACATTTTGTTCATCCATTCATCAGTGGTTGGGCATTTGGGTTGGTCCCACGTTTATGGATATTATGAGTAATGTTGTTATGAACATTTCCGTATAAGTTCTTGTGTGGTATATATTTTTATTTCTTTTGAGCATATGCCCAGGAGTAAAATTGCTGGGTCATTTGGTAACCCTATGTTTAATAATTTGAGGGGTTCCACACAGGCCATGCAATTTTGCTTTCCCACCAGCAGTGTATAGGGATCACAGCTTCCACATCATTGCCAACTCTTGTTATTTGACTTTTTGATTCTAGCCATCCTAGTGGGTGTGGCTTTAATTTGCATTTTCTTAATGACTAATGTTGCGTTATGTTGTCCTTGTCACACACAGACACATAAGTTCAGAACTTTGACAGCATAGCAGAAACAGCAATTAATTTTGATGGGCTATCAGAAAGGTTTAAAAGGTGAGAGATGATTTTGAACTTCGGTACCATTGAGTAGCATTACTGCTCCGTGGGTCCTCATGCCACACTGCCTCATTCCACAGTGAAGACCCTTCCTGGGCACCTGTTCAGTATTAAGTTTGAGAGTTCACAAATAAATCAACCTCAGGCCTGACCTCTGGGAGCTCACATATCAACAGCTCAGGTCAAATTGCCCATACAAAGGGCACTTGAACGAGTCAGGACAGAATGTGTATGGTTACTCTTATCTTTTTCTGTTTTGTGTCTCCTGTTTCTTCCTATTTGCTGACTCATGGTAGAGATGCCACAGCATCTGATTAGCTGGTACATCCCTATATTATGTGGAAGAGTCTAGAGCTTTGCTGTCCAACATGGTAGCTACTAGCCACAGGTACCTATTTAAATAAAATCGAATAAATTCAGTTCCTAAGTTGCATTAGTTGCATTTCAAGTGCTCAGTAGCCACATGTGGCTAGTGCCTACCATATTAGAAGTATAGAACGTGTTCACCTTTTTAAGAGTTCTGTT